>JAESVK010034389.1:0-15199 GCA_017140935.1 Hamamelis virginiana | reverse complement strand
AGTTTAAAAATTGTTATTTTCTATATAGAATTTGTTATTGTTATATTTTTTCATTTTTATCTGACTTAAAATCATTTTATACTTCATTATTTTATTATACTTCAGTATAATACAAATTTTAAATTATATCTACAGTAATTTTTTTTCCTATTTAAATAATTTCTACTTTTTTTTATTTGCAGGTATATTTCCTGTTGCATTTGCTGTTGTTGATGCAGAAAATGATGATAATTGGTCTTGGTTTATTGAAAACCTTCGAAGAATCATCGATGACGAACGTGTGTACACAATTGTTTCTGATAGGCATGGAGGTTTGGTTGAATCTGTCCCTAGAATGTGGCCTGACTGTCACCATGCATTCTGTATTGTTCACTTGAAGAACAATTTAAGAGACAAGCTAAGGAAGATTAAGGGAGAATCAAAGGAGGCGATTGTATCCAAGTTTGGTGATTGTGCATATGCGCCTACAACCTATTCATTTAATCAACACATGGATACTTTGAAGGCATACAAATGCAAAGATAAAATTAATCAATTTCTGTCAAATTTGCAGAACCCTAAGCATTGGTCAAATGCTTTTTTTGAAGGACATCGCTATGGGGAGATGACTTCCAATGCCGCTGAATCGTTCAATGCGTTCATAGGGAAAGCAAGGGACAAGCCTGTGATGAAGCTAGTCGATACAATTCGTTTGAAAATTATGGAAAAATTAGCGGATTCTAGAAAACAGTCATCGCGTTGGAATTCAGTTGTATGTCTAGTTATTGTTGAGAAACTGCAAACATCTCTTGAGGAAGGTAGGACATGGGAAGTTAAAGTAACAAATCTCGATGTTTATGAGGTGTGCTCTTTTCCATCAGTCATGGTTGATATAGGGCGGCGTAAATGTTCTTGCTACCAATGGCAGAATGGTATTCCTTGTTCACATGCAGCCGTGGCCATTCAAAAAAGTGGACAAAGCTTGGATGATTTAGTTGATCCTTTTTTTCATGTTTACACATATCTTGAGGTTTATGCTGAGACTATTTACCCCGTGCCTTCCATTGGTCAACTCTATTGGTCATACAATGAAGAATTTATCCGTCCGCCCAATAGTAAAACTCAGCCTGGAAGGCCTAAAAAGAGGAGGTTTCGTTCTAGAGGCAAGAATGTTAGAATGATTACGTGTGGGAGATGTGACAAACAAGGTGATCACAACAGGAAAACTTGTAGGGCGCCATTGTTTGATCAATGATAAAATTACCATATATTTGTTTTTAATGTTACAATTTTTTTCCCCCTGTTGGCATTTTCATTTCATTTTTTTACCTCGTGTCAAATATTTTTATGTTATTAAATTGAATTCTAATGTTCATTTTTTAAAATTTATTCATGTTTGATACTTATAAGTCTTAAGGCTAGTTTAAAAATGTATACCTGTTTAAAAAAATTGAGGTTGGATTTAGAGATTTTATGTATACATTAATAGGATATTTTAAGATTAGTTTACAGGAAATGTGAGGTTTGGTTTAATATAATATTGAGAAAAAACCAATCATTTATGATAAAGACCACTAATTTGCTAAATTAAATGTGATAAAGTTGGCAGCTTTTCTTTAAAAGAAATCCACAATTTCGACCACATACACAAAACCAGAAGCACAAAATCATTTACTCATGTATACATTTGGTTAAAAGATGTATACATTGAATTAATATGTACAATCAAACTCAATATGTTAATCTTAATAACATAAACACATGATAAATGAAGATAAACCATACAAGTATACACATATTACTATATTTGTTCTTTACCCAAATTCTCATTCAAATAAAACCAGTCCATAGTCCTAATTGACTCTGGCTATATTCAAGGAACATGACTACAGTAGAACTTTTTGTGTTTTTACGAGCAATTAACCGATCTTTTTTACAAAAGAAACCTGTAATTCATGTTTTTTAATTCAATTTTTTAACAAATCAACTTTTTAAATTTTTTCATATAAATGTCAGGTTGGTTGATATGATTTTTTTCTTTTATTGGATCTTGTTGAGGCTTCTAAACTTGCTTTTGGTCTTATGTAGTGGTTGAGTACAAAGTTAAGGTTTGCTTCATGTTAAAAATGCCTGCACAGTATATTTGATCCATTAAAAAATGATTCCATGCATGCATGTAAACACATATGAATTCATGAACACAATTTGATATCGTTGAATTGAATTCAATGTATACATAAATCCATAAATATGTTATCGGCATTGAAAAGTTGTGAGTAGAAGATTATGGATATTTCGGCATTCTAAACCTGCAATTTGTGTATCAAATAACTGCTAATATGCTCTCATATATATTTAAGCCCATATCATTACACTTCAAAAATTCCCATTAAGAAAACCTGTTATGTATAAAATCATATACATAAACCCAAATCAATGCTCCCAACTAATCCCAACAACCATCTATTTCCAGTAAATAATCGAACTTTTAAAAAATACCTTTCAACAATATTTTGCCACTTTATACAAAGTTCAAAACATTAAAATTATCCAAATCCTAAAGACTATGCAAAATCATCATCTGTAGATATGTGTTTTTGTCTCCTCTGTTCTGGCCAAGCTCTCAATGGATCTTCAACAAATGCACTTATCATTTCAGCACGAAACTTACGTACTTCTGGAATTGAGATACAATCAGGGAGAATAGTTCTTGTAGTTGGTTCCGGCACATCTGATGCATTTGCATTGAACACATTTCCTCTCTCTTCCGAATGTCCATGTTCACTCAACAATTTCATGCTCATGCACACAAACAATCCACAGTCCAACCTAAACAAAAATATAAAAAGCATTATTAGATAGCAGTGCTTCAACTCTACTACTAACAACAACCCAACCAATCCAAACATCCGTATCATATTTACAGTATACATATATACTGCATGTATACTAGAGAAATGAGAAGTATACATAGTGGTATTGTATGTGTTACAACTAATATAATATTGATAAAAAACCAATCATGTATACATTTGGATACAATATGTATACATCAATAGGATATGTTGAATCTAAGTAAATATGTTAATCCTAATAGCATAAACACATGATAAATGAAGATAAACCATACAAGTATACACATATTACAATATTTGTTATTTTCCCAAATTCACATTCAAGTAAATCCAATCCATAGAACTAATTGTGTATACATGTATACTCAATTCGTGATCTGGCTATATTCAAGGACCATGACTACAGTAGAACATAAAAAAAAAAATTAAAAAAATCTCCATCAGCACAATATGGTACATCCCAAGTTTTATCTAAAAGAAATCCACGAGCATATTTAACACATTCACCGTTGTATACATATGAATGTCAGTTGTATACATAATGGATATGTAATGTGTTTTCAAAGCTGTTCAACATACCGTATTCGTGATTAATGTCATTAGAATGCCAATCTGTAGTCATGCATTATGCCAAAATGAAATTATATGTTTGGCATTTATCATATACACTTCATCGTTGTCTACTTTTTTAACAATCTCAAATTGTAGAACATGTAAAATGTTTAAGTGTATACTTACGATCCATATTTTTGTTGCGGGCTTTTTAAATCATTAAAAATTGGCAAAATCTCCCTTTTTCCATCAACCTCCTCTGTATCATGACAATTGTAGAATTCCTCCACATAAATTTTCTGTAAAGTTAAAAAGGACAAAAAAAAATATCATGCATCAATAGTATTAATCTTTTTAATAAAAAACAGTGAAATGTATACATATAAAGTCTATATTTCTTACTACAGTCCCACAATTCTCGAAGTATGGATCCCTTGTTTCCTTCGTCCTTGGCAATAGAGAATTATAATGATACCATTCTCCGTTTATTCTATCAAATAGCAGAAGAGTCCAGTGGAAGTTATTGTGGTTTAGAGGGAAAAACAATAAGTTGTAACCCTTGGATGCCCTTTCCAAATGTCTATTTAAAGCATGTTCTTCATTATCCTTATGCTTCAAATCAAACATGTCCTATTCACAAATTTATTGGGTTAGATTAAAATGAATTAATATAAATAAATAACACAGTTTTATTTATTTCTTTTAACAAAAATATAGCAATGTAAAGTATGCATTACCAAGGAGAAGCATGGCAAATAATAGGACTTATTCATCAGGTTTCTTTGTTGATTTTCCATTTCAGTTTGTTTGTCAAACAATAATATTCCGTATGCATCAATATCCTTCAACAAGACAATAATGGATCAGTTATTATGGAAAGGATACATATATGGATTAGTTCTCTAATTAAATGTTCAAATTAATTAAAATTTAATAAAATTTTACAACTTACAAAGTTTGACATTTCGCTTTCTCGCAATAAGAAATTTATATCCTCTAGAGAAATGATCACATCATTAGAACTTGATTTTCATACCGTAGACCTGTTTTAATGCAATTGACAATCACAATATCAAAGATCTTAATAATCTCAAACAAATCTAAATTGTCAAACTTTGATTATTGACAATATATAAATAAGAATGCATTTAATAATCACAATTTTAATGTTTCCACATAAACTCTAACAAATCTAAATTGTCAATATTTGAATAACATATAACTTACAATAACCCGCCTTCTTTATGTATATCCTTTAGCTTGTCACGTACTTGTTGAGTTAACAACCTTGCAATTGCGGTTTTAAGCGAGAAAGGAACCGTTTTTAATTTTTTATTTTTGTCAGTACCATCATCTTCTGTTATATCAATGACTATTGGCTCGGGAAGTTGTTCTTCAACTGATGGCTTTATCCCTTCTTGATCAACTAGCTTCCTCTTATTTTTTTTTTCCTTTATTCTTTTCAAATGTGAAATCTTTCATCTCCACATTTTTCCTCTCTTTAACCTTTATTCTTTTCACAAGGGACAAAGGCGTCACTCCCTTTATCTTTTCCTCTTTACCTTTCATCTTCTGTTTTTTATCCTCTGTTTTTATGTCTTTATCCATTTCTTCAATTTCAGCTGGTATTTCTGCAACCAAAAATAGATTTTATATTAGTTCACATAAAATTTGATCGAAATATTAAGAAAAATATATGCTTGTTAATTGTATACATATTTGAATATATAAAACCATATATACTAACCCTACAGATTGCTAATTTATAACCCAATGAAATATGCATCAACTTTAATGTATACATAAGTCGAGAAATGGCATAAAACCAAACTTTAATAGCACCCAATCTTCCTTTTATTATGTTCAAAGTTTAATAAAAAAAAAAAAATGTCTACAGTAGCCTATATAAGCTGGGAAATATATATAATGAAAAGCAAATTAAACGATATATCATACACTACCTTGCTGTTTGTCCAGCACTCTCTTCAACTCATTAATGGTATTTATTTGATCATCTATCGTCTTATCCCTCACTATCAATAAAGCCTTAAAATCATCTATTGTTTCCATATGTTCCTTTCTCATCAACATGATTTTAAGCTCCAAATCCTCAATTTTTTTATCTCTGCTGTTACACGCATGTTGTGTGACATTATGAACTTCTAGCTCCAATATTTTTGCATCATATTTTCTCAACTCATCTGTTAGAGATCTTATTGTGGTTCTTTGACCTTCATTTTCCCTCCTCAAGCCCTCAATTTCTTCCTCCAATCCTTTCATTTTTCTCTTCAATTCATCAGATCCACTGTTTGAGGATCCTGTCTCTTTGTTCTCTACATCCACAGTCCCCTTGTATGGAACTAATGCCGAATATGTGTCTACGTCCACCTCAAAGTCACTATCTTTCTCCTCCTTAAATTCTTGTATTATATTTCCTTCTTCTTCTTCAACCTGTTTTAGATTCAATCATGAGTAAGATTAAATAAAAATAATAAATGTACACATCTATAAAATACTACCTAACACAACAAAGTAATTATTTCACAATATATTGGTAAAAGATTAATGCACATTTTATACCTTTAGCAAAATGCGATTCCTAACTTCCATGTCAACCATAGATGCGTGGACCAAACGTAGATCCCATTTCACAATCAATGGCTCTGTTTGATTAGATCCAGATCTTAGTTCTATGATACTCATTTGCTCACATGCCCAATACTGTTAAGAAAAAATTAAAATGTAAGGCATATGCAATTTGTAAGTATTTTAAACTAACATTTTAAATTTAGATATCTAAACTACTTATGGAATAAATTATAATTAGTTATTCACAATTTACACTCACCAGAATCGCTATCACACAACCTATTACTTTTTCCGGCATGTTTTTGTTCTCAGCAATCGAGTCCATAAGAAATCCATGGATCCTTGAACTCCATGCATAATCCTTTATTTGACTAAGATCCTCCACATAATTCAGCATATCCCAACCTATGTTGGGTGCTGTATTTGTGAAGAACAAAGAAATCAGTGTGTGAAGCACCATAAGCCGTGCAAAATCCTCCCTGTCAGATTTTTTTTTCCCTGCTGCTGCAGTCAAAGCCTCCGATCTGACATGTGATGCCACGATCCTTTCAACACCAGCTAACCGTCTTGCTACGAAAGGGCTATTTGGCTTCCTGGATGCTGACTTTAAAATAGGATGCGTTCCACAAATAATTCCAAAAATAGCTTTGAAATCTCTCTCCTCAAACTTCTTCTCTGTATTACCCAGCATAAATACTCCTTTATTATGATCATAGGTCTGTATAATTTTCAAAATGTCACTATCATGCTTAGTGCACATTTTACTGGTCAGCTGACCGTTAATAATAGCATTATATAGATTCCAGAACGGTGTTTTCTTCAACACCTCATGATGCTGAAGACTGATTTTTGCATCATTAAGTAAAGTCACAGTCGCATGTAAACTAGATCGATAGTTGGTAAATGATTTTGCTTTATCTGCATTGTGACATTAAATATATAAATCAATCAGTCAGAACAAATTTGTCACCTTCCCAATTCCATAATCATAATAACATGAATATAAGTATACAAAAGATATGTTAATATGTATACATATTAACATAAATGAAAATCTCAAGTTCTAATATTAAGATCACAACTTTTCTAGAATATAAAATCCAATATAAACAATCCACAAGTTGAAGAGCAAAATTCCATGGACATATGTACAATATTGTATTTTCAAAGATAGTATAAGCACACAATGGTATTTTCCTTAAGCACAATATGGTATCTTCCTCATAATATGTATACATGTATTCATATTATGAGAAAAAACAACAAAAGAATACATGAATGTTTAAAATGTTAAACATGTCATTAATTTGAACACAAATTTTCTCGTTGTAGATTACACAATCAAAATATACAATTACTGTAGATTAATTAGGTTTTTTCAAATGTATGCATATTAATTATAAATGTCTCCATGAAAGCACAATATTCTCAAACTTCAGTCCAGGTAATAATGAAATGTCAGTGATGCATGAATAAACTACTTGAGTTTAAGCGAATGATTGAATAGTCCATCTTCAACAAGTTCATATGCATCACATATCATTTTATGAGAAGAGTGAAGCAATACTAATTACAAATAGTTGCCTAATAAATATATATGTATTCATTATTAAAACATGAGAAAGATATAAATTTATGTGTCTGTGTGGAGAGAGATAGAGAGTGAGAGATGATCGACCACTATGTCTTAATCATGTTAAAATATTTTCTTAAAATGATTAAGTGAGATTCCATCCTATCCTTTAACACTAAGTGACCACTCTTAAGATCATTCGCTTCAAATACAATCCACACTTCGAAGAGCATAATTAATGATCATATGTATACAAACTTCATATGTACACGTATACTTATAAGTCTCAAATGTGTTTCTCAAGATATAATATTGAGAATTATTAGCTATTTTTCTTCACATAAACAAATAAATGTTCTAAAGATCACAACTTTACTCAAAGTAGTATACCTACAATTCCATAAGCACAATATGTTATTTTCAAAAATTATATAAGCACAATATGGTTTTTTCCATATGCACAATATTGTATATGCAACATAACAATATTGTATTCATGTATACAACTTAAACGAAATGTATACAAGGTCATTAATATGAGTTTGGTATTCATATTATATAGTAGACCTTGAGATACTCATGTATATAGATATTACAATTAGTTTCCCAAAATCTAAAATAAATATCACAGCTTTTATCCTAAATAATAACCACATTATGGAGAACTAAATTACATGGTCATATGTATACAAATGTCCAACAGAAGTATACATAACAGTATTAAATGTGAAAAATTTCAATACTTTTTCGCCAATTTCGCATCCCAAAATGTGACAAAGATCACAAATTTTTTCTATAAAAAATCCAAAAAAAAAAAACGACTGTAAAACCCCAATATCGTTGGGAAAAAACGTCATGTTTCATATACATAACACAACTTTGTAAAACTAATGTCAAAGATTAAAACTTTTCATAATTTCGGTTCTTTAATAAACAAACAATATACATATATAAATCTTCATCCGTACAAATTTTTTTCAAAAAACCCATTTATCGAACCACACAAAAACAGAGCAATGCTTGAATCTCAAAAAAGAAACAAAACATAACCAACGAAAATGGGACAAACCATTAGGTTTGAATGTTAAAACGCATCGGTAAAAAAAGTTGTATACATGTATAAATCATCATCCGTACAAATATTCCTCAAAAATATTTGCTTTTCCAACCACAAAAGAAGATGAAAAACAGAGGAATACATGAATCCCCAAGAAAAATTGATACATAACCAAAAGCATTGTGAAAAAACCCTAATACAAACCATCTTTTCCCGTCTGCTTGTTCTTCACCTTCAAAACCAGTTTAGAAGGTTTAGAAACTGACGCTAGCTTTTTTTTGGTCATTCCGAAGTTCTTACAATGGCGGTCGAAGGCAGGACGAGGGTTTGTGGAAGCTCACGCCGACTTCACTATGTATTGTGAGAACTATTCTCTCCGGTATACAAGCTTCGTGTGGCGAAAGTGGTTTTTCATTCCAATTGCAGTTACCTATATTCGCGGCTTCCAAATAGGAAACTGAAGCTGTGCGCTTTTTTTCGAATTTTAATTCACACATTAATAGGGGCATTTTTGTCCACTAATACGAAATTTAGCCGGTTACAAATTGCTTCTATAGATGAAGGGTCTATTGGTAATGGCCTACTATAGGAAGGTCTTTTTAGTATAAAACCCATCAAAATAACCTCATTCTTAAATTCCTCTAAGCCTTGTCCTGAAACAATCGAGAGTCTCTTTACTGCAAATTCTCGTCCTCCTGAAAACTTACCCTGCATGAGGACAAAATTCCATTATGCTATCCATAACTAAATGACATGAACATCAACCAACAATGTAGGGACAAAAAGACTAGACCTTGTAAACAGGCCCAAATCCCCCTTTTCCAAGTTTATTATCATCTGAGAAGTTATCTATAGCAACTAGTATGCTTTTTTAGATCAAAGGAAGGTACATCTATGCCTTTTTTATCCTCTTCTCCAAACTGGTTGGAGTCTATCCAGTCCTTAACGCGTCTCTCACTATCATACAAATGTTGCATCGATATCTGATCTCGTCGTCTTTTGGCTATCCTTAGTCTTCGCAGACATGAAAAATGAATTATGATGCAGAAGACAAGAGTCAATGTTAGAACAATTGCCGCAATGATCGGAGACGTTGCCTTCTTTTCTCGTGAAGGCTGTTCTGAAACTAAAGAAAAGGACTAATCTCAATTAAATATGTAAAATGCAAATCACAGTAATTAAGCTTACATTATAATGATATATGTTCTTGTAGCTGGAGAGAATAAGAAAGCCTCCCACTAATGTAAGTCATTCCATCTGAATTTTGCAAATTTAATCTTGATCCACAATATGCAAATTTAACTTGTACGAGACAGATCTTTGCATATTTATGCAGAGTGAAGCATCTTTACCTTGAGTACAATTTAATGTTTTGCCATTCCATTGATAATTTGCATTGCAGAAGCACCTTTTCTTTCGATAATTGCACGTTGAATTCGGCCAGTCCTTGCAATCTGCAGATCTGGTGCACGTTGGCTCTCGTGGTAGATCCCAAAATAACTCTAATTCATCTCTACTTTTAAATGAAGTATCAGAACTAAAATTGCTGGGAGTGCACGAGTGATTTACACGAAAAGGCGGGTTGAGCTGCAGAATATTGCCTAGTGTTGAATTTGTTGGATTTCTAGCCTCACAAGTACCTGCATCTTTGGCTTGGATGACAAAAGTTTGTGTGTCCGGATTAATGTAGGTGACATTATATGCCATGAAGCTAAGTTGGCCTGTGGAGAGATTGCAGTGGAAGCTATTGTACATGGGATCACCACATTGTGGTCCGGTGCTTAGGGGATAGGGAATCATATTTGTGCCACAAGTCTCACAATTTCTGCTTGTTGATTCTGCAAAAGTATAGAGTATTGTAAAGTTACTTATTTTAATTTAAGGGTCATATTCATTAAGGTACCGTTTGGATTTGTTTTTTTATAAGCATCGTTATTAAACCCGGACCGGACCGGCCGGTTCAACCGGGAACCGGTTCCCTCTCCGGCTGGTTTAACTCACAAAAACCCATTTTTTTAAAAAACCGTTCAACCCGGCGGTTCAACCGGTTAAAAAACCAGTCAACCCGATTTTTAAAATTTTTTTTTTTTTAAGGTGCTAAAATGACTAAAATAGTCCCAATTTTTTTAAAATCTCTTAAAGCCAAGAGCGCTAAAAAGATAAATTAGTCTTAAAAAATCCCAAATAACAAAAAGAAACCAAAGCACCTAATTTAATAATACAATATTCTTATATTGCATTTTAAAAAATATATATAATAAAGATTGATCAATAGTAATTATCAATTTTCAATTTTGATGACTGCACATAAATTCAAATATATGAATTGATTGTACAAATATTTAAAAAAAATTATATTTTGAATCATTTACAGCTTTTATTCTAATAAATAAATAAATAAATAATATATTTATGACATCACGGTTCCACCCGACGGTTCAACCGGTTGAACTAGTTGACCCTTAACTCGGTAATTTTTCCGGTTCGATTATCGGTCCGGGTTTTAAAACAATGTTTATAAGTACTTATTTGCTCTTTTAAAAAATTTGCAATATGTAATTTCTAAAAAAAATTAAAATAGCAAATAAGTACTTATAAAAAACAAATCCAAATGGTGCCTAAGCTAATAGAGTATGGTTTCAGTAAATTATTTTAAATAAATATAAACTATTTTATATATATATATATATATATATATATATATATATATTACTTTATTTATCAGATTCTTTAAGATATTTATTTTAAATTATTTATAAATAACTAAAAATAAAATGCAATAAAATTAGTTAACGTGGTTAAGGCATGCTACCTTTTAATGGAAAAGTAAGTAAAAGAAGAAATAAAATACCCAGAAAAACAAGAAATAAAGTTCTTACTAATTGTATAGGAGCTATCTTGAGTCTATTTTCATTGAAGTTTGAGACCAAACTAAACCCCATGAATGATTAAGATACCTGACAAATCCCTTCCATGTCCGATAATTATTCTAGTATTTTCCGGGAAAAGAAAAATGGGAAATGGAAAAAGTACCTATATCCGAAAGGTATACTCGGACAGAGATGTTACGGCCTGAGTAGCCATACTCCTCTTGAAGATTTGTGAGATCCTCCGTCCAAGTCAAGCACACGGCGGAAACAGTACTACTATTATCATATGAGTAAGCCTGGCAGTTACAGTTGTCAAGGCACTTTTTTCTGCATTCAGTTTCATTCCCAGCCCCAATCCGTGTGCGTACACCTTTCACTTTCATATTCTTCAAGCTCAAGAACGTCTCATTTTCACCCTTCTTACTACAAATTTGCGACTTTCGAAAGCACCCACTCGAAAAATCTCCTGATTCCCAATTTTCCAGCGAGCTAGGATGAAACCCCGGCAAACATTTGCACACCAACCGATTGTTAATATTACAGCTGCCGAATTTTCCACAAAAATTCAAAGCACCACATTTGTTTTTCGGTGCCCGCCAAATTAAAGACCAATTTTTATTAGCATCCCAGCTTAGATACCGAATTTCTCCAGTAGAACTCATCACCACTCTCCTATTACTGTAATCATAATACGCGAGATTCGGGGTTATTGCGGCTGGCATATGGATACTGGTTACTCGCGGCTGGGTTACATGGCGTATTTGGACTACCTTTAGCTATTTTTCCACATGATGATGCAGATGATACGGATACCCTGGTGATATTTGATAACACATTGACTAGAGAAGAAAGCATTGGATCAGTCTCACTAGTCCAGTACTGCATCATTGTGTCTTTCCACACCTTGAATTGATCCTTTACTTGATCTTTATTAAAAATGAAGCTACCTTGCGCTGGATTTTCGCTGGTTTTCCATGAAGTTAGTTTTAGGCTTGCATCCATGATCATACCAGGAAGAAAAGTATCAGTTGGATTTCGAAAGCTCTCCCATACATTCTCTGCTGCTACTGCTGCCGATGATTCATTACTCAAAACGAGGTTCCCAGAATCCAGGAGCTTCGCCATTTTTCCGCACGAGTGCTTCAGAGCTGTGGTCCATTTAATTTTTCCCTTTCCATCCAGTACCTTGAGGTTGCCATCTTCTGTTACGCCAAAAGATCCACTACGATCAGAAAGTGGAGAATCTCTGTTTGCTACCCATACAACTGTTTGCTGTGTGAAGTTGTAATACCATATCCCCACGTATCTTGCTTTACTCAAGCTTCCATTAGGAGTAAAGAAGCCAAGCTCGAAGGTTTCACTGGCGGAAACAAGAGTTTCTCCTCTTTCATCACTGATGGAATTGTTGAACATTATGGTATCTGAAGCAGAGGAACATATATCAAGAAGAGAAGAACACAAGATCAAGAACTTGTACAAGGAGGAGATGGTGGGCAGCATGTGATCTACACACCATGGTACCAGGAATTTTCTTTCCATGCTAATTACCATTGTGGAAATTCCTCAATCTACAGCAGTACTTGGCTATATGTAAATTAGCTGATAAATAGAATTAAGGGATTTTAATAGTAGTTTTGTTGTCGCTTTAACTTGTAAGTTTCAATTATTGAAAAGGAAAGCTGGGGAGTGAGGTCAAGGTCGTCTTGGAATCTTGTTTGCTTTATTTTATCTTTTTCATTTTTTATCTTTCATCACTTTATGACAAAAGATTTCTCTATGTGTGTGAAAGGATAAAAGAGATGATTATGCATCCCGAATTCTGCTTCATCAACTTTTCCTTGTTAATTTTTTCTAAAATTACTTTTAAAAAACCATATCTTCACATTTTAAAATTTTCATGTAGGAAGAAATTGAGGCAAAAGTTAAATTTAGATTAAGTGAAATTTATAGCTCCAACAGTGATTTAGAAGGACAAAGAAAAAAAAATTTACCGGAAAGTCCAAATTAAAGCAAACAGGACTTTAATTACATGTGCATCAGAGCAATTGTACACCATATTGATCTAGTTCTTGTCTGCTTACAACATGTTCTCACAGTCTTGCCTGCTTGTTAATATGAAGTACCTTCTTTTTTTAGTCTTTTTCTATTATCATGGTAAGAGAAAATACAATCAATTTGGACATTCAAATAATATAAATATTGGCAATCGAATCTATCACTTGGTTAGCCTCTTTATAAAGGTGCCGCACAAAAAACTTCTTGTGGCTAGCCATTTAGCAAGGACCTAATATCATGCACTGTTGCACAAAGCCTCTACAACTTAATTCCGTGGAATGTAACACCATCTCAAACTAATAATTTTTTTCAAGGGAGAATTTATCAAAAAGTCTAATATATAAGAAGAGTCTATAAAGGCCAAAATTATATGTGAAAGTCCAAATTATTTCAATATTTATTCCATTAATTCCAATTCCTTTTAGAAAAAGACTTTTTCATCATTATTGTTAAGTATAGTAGATTATTCTTTTTTCCTCTTCTTTCTGATACATCAGTTTTCTTAACTTTTCACTGAGCGTTTAATTCAAATAAATAGAACACCAGTTTTATGATACACCAGCTTTATTAAAATTAGCTAATGTCCATTGACCATTAGAAATCGGGCATGGTATGAGATCTAACGGTGATAAGATATTAGCTAATTTTAATGAGGGATAATTTTAATAAGATATTAGAAATCGGACATTATCTAACGGTGATAAGATATTAGCTAAAAGGTTTGGCTGCTGAAACCACATATTAGTTTCCTTTCTACAGATGGGGGGTCAATTTAAAAAAGTTAGTTTCCCCACTAATAATTAAACAAATCTTACCCTACAAAAGAAAATTTCTCACATTGTCCTTGTAAGGCTTCCTGTTGAGCTTCCTAAATCTCCCTAACCACCTCCAGTGTTGGAAAAAAATTTATTCCATTGTTTAGAATTAACTATAGGCATCCATATTTTCATAAAAATGGGGGATTGGGTGATCCTGCTTTCCCATCTCTATGTGATTGGGTCACATCATTATAAAATAAATAAATAAATAAATAAAATTGTAAATTTTATACCAGTAGGACCCTACGGATTTTGGTGATACATGAATATGTAGTTTTAGTGCGTAAAAAAACATAATTGTCCATTTATGGATTTTGAAATTTTGATTTTATTATAACAATCCAATAATCAGTTTTTCAAAAATATTATGGAGTAATAACAAAAATTATGACACTTTTTTGTAATCACAGTATTTTATAGAATATATTTTGAGATGCACATTGGATCATTGTGATTTTTTACATGCATAACATCAATAAATAAAATATTCAAGTATCTAATCCAATGATTTATTTTTCAAAATTATGTCCCCTAATTAGTTGAAGGCGTCATTCTTTTTCACTTGATCAAACGTATCAGTTGGCATCTTAATCGACCTAAGCAATAAGCACTCTAGAATTAAGGCCCTCACTGGGGTCAAGCCTGTGCCCCAAAAGCCAAGTTAATAAATACAGTATTGGCCTCACTGGGGTTAACCTCGTTAAAGAATTATTCATCTTGTGCATGGTGCTCCACATGTATTGTGGTTGGATAAATACAGTTGGAGACATGCACTCGATCCCAATAATGCTTGAGCAGTGAAGCCTTGATGGTGTTTGCCGGTGGATATGTCAGGCCAATAGGAGACTATG
>JAESVK010034386.1:0-15129 GCA_017140935.1 Hamamelis virginiana | reverse complement strand
CACATTAGTCAACTATATTACAAAATATGGCCAAATAATCCCAATATCTAACAGGGAATATGCGTCTGACTGGGATTACTGTGTACCATGATCTAGACATTTCATTTCCTTTTTCCTTTTATTTTAAAAAAATAGTCCTAGACATTTTCAATATATATAAGAGTCAGATTTGAGTTATGCATTGTTCTCATCCATTGTTTGACACATAATTTGTAAAACAAAATATGGGGCATATATTTTAATAAACCCACCGTTGAATTAAAATTTTCGCTTATATACATTACATTTTATGCTTATTAATGAATTTCAATCTTAATTCTCCATCATTAGGGTACTATTGATGGTTTGTCAACCATTATTTATATGTTCTACTGTCAATCAACGGATGTGAGGGTGTTGTCATATTTTGAAACTATAAGAGCATCTCCAATGCAAAAGCCAAATTTGACACCCAAAATGGCACTAATTGATGCCAAATTCTACTTATATCACCAAGTGCTCCTAAATTTGGCAGGAGCAATGGCAGCTGCATTGGAGCAGCTGTTTTGGATGCCAAGTGCCAAATTTGGCTTCGACAGCTCATTTGGCACCTCCATTGGAGATGCTCTAAGGGGCAATGTATTGCATTTAAAATCAAAGAGGGACAATGTAAAATACAGTGATAGTTCAGTGGGACAAATTAAATGAAATTTCCCTTCTATTATAAGATGCGACTTTAGATAAAGAAAACCTTATAATCCTCAAGCCATCAGCAATGGTGTAGTCATATCCATACTGATATTTATTTCTTTGATATGGATCATTATTGCTTTAATGAGAAAATATGGGAATGGCGATGTGGCGGTGAAAATGATGACGTGGCATATCAATTTTTTGGATATGAATAGCACTTTTGGTGCTCCAACTGTGATCCATATCAATTTAAAAAAAAAAAAATAGATTGATCCAAATTGATATCCAAGATAGGGAAGAAGTAGATTAAAATTTTTATTACTTATTATTTTATTAATTAATATTATTTTTGTAAATGGCATCGAAGATGGAAGAATGCTGATTGATCGATGAAAAAAAAGTAGTTAATCAGGATAAGCGAGGGTTGAAATGTAGGAAAAGATGGTTGAGTCAAAAAATAGATATGGTACCATTGGAACACCTGTATCTATATTCCTATAAAATTTCACTTTTGTGATTAAAAAAAGAATATTATATTAGGATTGGAGATGCCCAAAATAATAAAAGCACCACATATGAATACCGTGAGGATAGAACCACTCGAATGTTCCTCCATCGTTACTATCGTTTTTTATTTTCCAAAAATATCCACCACAGTAAGGCAAAACCTTCCCTGTTCTTCACGGGCGGGAAGAACGAACAGAGCTCATTGTCAACACATATTGCTCAAAATCAGTCTCTCTCGAAACATACCAGTTCTACACTACCCAATCCTACTCAATACAGACAAGTTGTCGGTGCTCTTCAGTATTTAACATTAACAAGGCCAGACATTGCTTTTTTTGTCAACAAAGTCTGTCAGTTTATGCATGCTCCTACAGAAGACCACTGGATTGCGGTTAAGCGCATCCTGCGCTACCTCCAACATAGTAGACATCACGGTTTTCTCATTTCCAAAAGCAGCTTGCTAGAACTCCATATTTTCTCTGACTCTGATTGGGCGGGATATCCTGATGACCGTCGCTCTACAGGTGGTTACGCCATTTATCTCGGGTCTAATCTTATTTCTTGGTCCTCTCGCAAGCAACGAACTGTCTCTCGCTCCTCTACTGAATCCGAATACAAGGCCATCGCTGATGCCACTGCTGAAGTAACTTGGCTTCAATCCTTATTGTTTGAAATTGGATTTCCTCTTCTCAAAGCTCCGAAGTTATGGTGCGACAACCTTGGTGCAACGTATCTTACAGCCAATCCTATTTTTCATGCTCGCACTAAGCATGTGGAAATTGATTTTCATTTTGTTAGAGACAAGGTTGCGCGCAAAGACTTACAGGTTCAATTCATTTCCACTCATGACCAAATCGCTGACATACTCACCAAAGGATTGAGTTCAGCACGTTTTCAATTTCTACGTGACAAGTTAAAGGTTCGCAGTCCACCACCTTCAACTTGAGGGGGGGTGTCAACACATAGAATATTTTCCTGTGTCATTATATGTAATTTTCAGTTTTTACCATACAAGTGTATTGTCTATAAATACTGTAACTTCACCCAAAGAATCAGTGAGAATAGTTATTTCATTCATATAATCTCTTGCATTCATACTCAGGAACTCTCGCAAAACTCAAAACCCTAGAAAATCCTTAACTGGTTTGTTCCATTTTCATTCAATATAATTTCCTCACCATGTACTGGCTAACCACAAAAAAAGTTGTCGCTTCGTTCCCACGATTGCATTCTCGCGCTCTCCTGCTTCGTTCTCCCGCAAATAAGTTCAGTTCATTCAGTCCATCACCACTTCGGTTGTAATCTCTCTCTCTCTCTCTTTATATATATATGTGTGTGTGTGTGTGTGTTTATGTATAATTGTTTATAGAACGAGGCTTTGGTTACTTGGAGTAATATAACTATATAAGTTTATGTTTCGGTGGAAAATAGTTCTGGAAAATTTCCAGAAAATGAAGACATTTTTTAAAGGATCCATTAGGCCTTTGGACATTTTTGTGTTTTGTAAAAGGAATTTGAGAAAATGGGTTTTGGTTATTTGTGCATTTTATGCATGTTGAATGCCTAACATGTCTTTATGCATTTCCTCTTAAGCTTTTAAATATTTTGGATTGGGCATTATGTAAAACAATGGATAGGTAATGCTGCTTCTTTGGGGGAAGACATTAGAATTTTGTCTCTGTTATGGGTTTCTCCTTCTAGAGATTCCATAGTGTTCCCCTTTCCTCTATTTCGAGGGATTGGAATGTAGTTTATTTCTCTTGCCCTTTGACTCTTTGAGAGGTAATAAGTTGCGCACCCGAACTCCACCTGTTGGTAAGGTGAAATTAAAATTTGATGGATGCTCTTTAGGAAGTTCCATAATTATTTATGTCAGTGGCATTTTTAGAAACCATGATGGTAATGTCATTTATTCCTTTCTTGTGCCTTTTAGTGACGGTTTTGCAATCAAGTTGGTTCGTGCCCTTTTGATTAGTTTAATGCACACTAAGAAACATGCTTTTAGAGGATTACTGATCAAGGATGACTCTTATAAAATTATCTCTTGGATAAAAGAAGGGAATGAGGGAAGTTTCAGGCTGCGACGTGCATTAAAAAAGACATTTGAAATTTTTGTGAGGCATTTTTTGAGGAAGGGTTTATGCTTGGTGTCCCTGTAAAGGAATTTCCCTGGTTAATTTTTCTTTTTTCCGGACTTTTAATGTTGGGAATGTGGAGATAATTAGGTTTTGAGAAGATGTTTGGAGGGGGAGTGTGCCTTTTCATTTTTGTTTCCTCGTTTGCATGCATTGTCCTTGTGATGCAGACTTAGGGGAGAAGAAAAGAGAGAAAGAGAGGAGATAGAAGTAGAATTGGGGCAAGGAAGAGAAGAAATTCAGAGAGAGGAGAATTCTTTTAAGCAATTTTAATCCTCAAGGTCTACCAAAATATTAAGAGTTTAGTCTTTAAGAGCTGGCTGCCCTGTCATGGTACTGGTTATATTTTCTAATGCATGTTTTAGTCGGTTTCTTCGTGTTTAAATAATTTTATCATTTTATGCACCGAAGTTTTATTATGCCAAACAATCTGAACCAGTCTAGTTGTCATCTTGTTCCAAGGAAAAAGACAGTATCTATATTTACATTTAGGGAGCTAAAAGCCTTCAACTTGTATGAACTATTATGCTGTATAAAATTTTTATTCTCTCAGCACAGCAACTATCAATACTCGATTTTGCTTTTATAAGTAAAATACAAGAAGTGGTAGCTTATCCAAACTGTATTGCCAAATTGTATTTAATCATAAATTCTGATAATTGTATCTATTGTCTGTGATCGCAATGCTGTATTGTATTTTAATAATATGCTTCTCCTGTAGAATTTTCGTCAAACTTTGGATGACCAGACACGTAATGGCTATTCAGTGGTAAGTAGTGGTGGCCAAACGGTCACTTGGCCCGCGGGCTGACCGTGACCGGCCCGTTAAGAAAACGGTCACGGACATGTCCGGCCCGTTAAGGTGACCGGCCCGTTAAGGCCCGTCCGTTAGTAGTGGACGGATTGGGCCAGCATTTCATGTCCGTTAGGCCCGATCCGGCCCGTGACCGTTAAGAAGCCCGGTCCGGCCCGATCTGCTGCCCGTTTGGCCCGTGACCGTTTGACCGTTTGGCCCGTGTCCGTTTGACCGTTTGTCCGTTTGGCCCGTGCCCATTTGACCGGCCCGTTAGACCCGTGTCCGTTTGATCCGTTTGGCCCGTGTCCATTTAGCTTAATTCATTTTCATAAACATAAAATTATATGTTTGTGAAGGGGTTTCAACCTAGGACCTTTAAGTCTTAGAAGAGAAGCCCTAACCACTAAGCTATATATTAGCTTGTGTTTAATAGTTGTGATATATAATATTTAACCTTATTTCATATTCTTTTATAATCTATAATACTACTTATAAAAGTGTAAATGATGGAAAAACTTTTGATTCACTAAATACCCTTATAATAAATGGTAATGACATTTATGCCCTCTTATAAAATCAAATATAAGAGCCCATCACTACAAATTATTAAATTTATACTTATCCCAAAAACCAACCAATTAAAATTATGTTTAAATTTAAAAACAATGCACCACGTGCAACTCAAATTTTAAATTTGTATCAATTAAAAATATAATACATTCTATAATTAAAAATGGTTAATTATATATATTAAATTTATATTCAAATGTGCAAATTAATTAAATTTGTATCAAATTTTAATTTAATTTATATATATTTATGTTAAATTTAATTAAATTTAGTTTATTAAATTGGTGTAATTATAATTTAATTTGAAATTTAAATTTAAACATAATCTAATTATATTTTTGAAAATATAATTTGATATTAATAATTTTAAATTTAAAATTATATAGGTTTGAAAAATATATAAAATCAAATAGTATAAGTTTTTAGGAGCATTTTCATAATGTATTATACTTTAGTTGTGCATTTTTTAAATTATATTATATTTTCTATATCTATACATATATATATGTGTGTGTGTGTGTATGGTTTGAATATTAAGAAAAATTTTGATTGGCAACAATATTCTATATATAATTATAAAAGTAAATAAATAGGTATGGTTCCAGACAATTTCACCAATCAAAAATTATAATAGTAGGACATTTCTAATTGCTTGAAGATTACTTATAAATAGTATGGAGTAATTCTTTTTGAATAAAAATTAATCACAACAAAATTATTATAAATTAAATTGAAATTATTTTGTAAGTACGGTCTCATAAAACTTTATCAATTGTTTTAATTCAATTATTTTTTATATTATAAATACTAACACATTTATAGATCGAACTCAATTACTCGAGAAATTAAATATTATATGATTCACACTTTATTTATTATTTTCAAGAAAAAACAAACATAATTTGACCAATTGTTCTACTATAGTTTTTATTTATAAATACCGATTCATCACTGTATCATATTTAATTTCTCAAATAATTAAATATTGTGACATTTTAAAAAACGACCGTTGGATGAGATGTTCCTCCTATGTAAGACATGTATGAAAAAAATCATGTTGATTCAACGATCATTTTTTACTAAATGCCACATTCTTGAAAAAACTATGATATTAAATTTGCATAGTTTAAACAATTTAAATGTTTTATCAAAAACCAACCGTCGGATCTATGTGATTTTTTGCATGCACAATGTGTCTATATGGAACATCTTATCCAACGGTCGGTTTCATAAAATAGTACCCCCATGTTAACATTTGTACAATATGAATAAGAACCATATGATACACAAGTTTAAACAATTTAAAAATTTTCTCAAAAACCAACCGTCGGATCTATGTGATTTTTTCTATGCACAATGTGTATATATGAAACATCTTATCCAACGATCAGTTTTACAAAATAGCATCCCTATGTTACAATTTTTACAACATGAATAAGAACAATATGATACATAGCTTAGATGAAAACAAACATAAATAGTTTTTGTTATAATGGATAAGGTCAACTGACCGTTGGATCACTCTGATTTTTTGCGAGCATGGAATTCTTAAGAAGCTAGTTAATGTGATCACTGTTTATGGGCGAGAATACATTCAATCTTTTTTTGGACCACTCTAATTTATTTTTGCATTGTAATTTGAAAATAAGAAATATAAAGTAATTTATTTTGAATTTTATAGTAATTGATTATTTGAAAAATCAAGTTTTATCTATAATTTGAGTTAGAATTTGACAAAAAAAAAATTTAATTAATAAATTTTTTCACTTTATTTAGTTGAATTTCATATGAACAAAATTTTATTTTAGAGTACCTTTATTTGAAACTGATAAAAGACAAATCTAACTGTTTGTTTCTCTCTTTATTCGATAAAATTTATTGTTATTTTTTTTAATATTTCAAACACTAAAAAAATATCAAACTTTGTTGATGCCTTATTGAATTAGGAAATTAATTGAAAATATGACTTAAAAAAGGAATTACAGATAAACTTCATGTAATTAATATTGCAAGAGGGTAAAAACAATAAATAATGTTTAAATTAATAATAAATAAATAATTATGGATGTTTTATATATATATTGGACGAGAAAAACAATTGTATAATTCAAAATAAAATTAAGTTTTAAAATTTTGAAAAAACGGGCCTATTGGGCGTTTGGCCCGTTTGGCCCGTTTGATCTGATTGGCCCGTTTGGCCCGTTTGAACTGATTGGCCCGTTTGGCCCGTTTGGCTGACCAATTGACCAGCCCGTTTGACTGACCATTGGCCCGATCCGTTTGCCCGCCTAGCCCGGCCCGTTTGGCCCGCTTAGCCCGGCCCGTCCGTTAGCTTAATGGACAGGTCACATGGGCCGGATTGGGCAACCCCCTTGAAAGTTTTGACCGGCCCGATCCGGCCCGTTATCTTAACGGTCACCAGCCCGCTTGGCCCGTTAGCCCGCTAGGCCCGCTTCCTTAACGGGCCGGGCCGGCCCGATCCGCCCGTTTGGCCACCACTAGTGGTAAGTATTGATTAGAGCAGTTTTTCAAGTCATTTATTGATTCGATTTATATGCTTGTGTAATTATTGGTGCATTATGTTATCTTTCATAGTTTAGATAAAATTTGATGTTCAAAATGAAACCATATTTCACTTTGAAATCCATTGCTATTTTACAAGGCGTATGAGTTTAAGTCTTTGGGAATTGCAACCTCTTTCAAGGTACAATACCTGTCTTTTTATTGATTGTATTTCAATAATTCAATAATTATTTTAGAATACTGCGTCTACTGCCAATTAATTTCAATTTGTTAATGAATTCACCAACTATTCGAAGTAGTACTAGGGAGGACAATGATGACAATCAAAATCAAATCATTCAATTAGGCTAGAAACTACATAATATAGCAGAATATGGTGGCAGTCATGATTAACCAATCAAATACCCATCTTGTGTCTTGAAAGCAGTTCTCCATCCATCCCTTGGATGAACTCGAATTTAGGAATATCTACTAAGGAGGTCAATTTGTATTTGAAGCTCTTCGATTTGTTTTGGAAGTTTCTTCTTCTCTTTTGGTGTCATTCTATAGATCGTCTTGTTAGGAAGTGCCACACCGGGTACCAAATCAATATAATGTTTGATATCCCTCATGGGATATCAATGACATTTTTCAAAAAACTAACTGTTCGATCTCTATGAATTTCGGCAGACATGACATACATAAGAGAGATATCTACTCCAATGGTCAGATTTTCAAAATCTATTTTGCAATTGCTCCTATACACTGTCACCTTATATAGTTATTTAAAGTGCATCTTATAATAAACTCTGTATTTTGCAATTACTCTATTGCCATTTTCAACACAATAAACGTAAGTAGTGTGGGACTCAAATTTTTTTTGGGTCGTGTACTTCTCACTCTTTTTGTATATGAAAATTGGTGATGTAATACAAAGAAAAAAATATTTAGAATCTGTATTTTTGTCAAAGAACGTAATTTCACTTTTCATACACAACTTGATATGATAGGTAACTTGGTAAGTATTCAAATAGTGCACATGGAGGAGAAATTCCTGAAATTAACAAGGGCAAATGTTAAACAGAGGAGATAAGGAGCATGTCAACAGACCAAAAACCAGAAATTCCTGGATTGAGAACTCAATGAGCATCCCTATTGTTTCTATGAGAGATTTTTCCAGAAAAGGAGAACAATGAATAAGCAATAAGGAGATAGTGGAAGGCCAAGACTTTTAGGGCTCGTTTGGATAAGCTTCTACTTTCAGTGTTTTTTACTTTTTAAAGTAAAAAGATGAAAGTTTTGAATGTGAAAATTTTGGTAGTTAATTACTTTTAAAAATTGAAGTATTTTCTATTTTGTTTTCAACCCAACATGCCAAACACCCAAGCTGCTTCCGAGGTGCTCATTATATGTCAATTTAACTTTTGGTTCTACAGAGCAATATTCAAATTTTTTTATTTAAGTAGTATCCTACAATAAATTTGATATGGATTAAATCCATAGAATTCAAAAAAGGGGTATATTTCTTAAATTATATGTCAATTAAACAAAAATCTCCACAAACTTAAACATCAAATGAATAATTCTCTACACATCCGTTTTTTCAAATAATAGATCCAAAATTTTTTTCTTGATTGACGTTGAGCGTGTAAAATTAGTACAAAATAAAAAATATATTTTTTTGGGAAGAAATTATATAAATTGTTAAGCATCTTCAATGCGATGTCAATTGAAGTGCCGTTGCCAAAAATTGACATTGGAGCCGAAATAGATTACTCCAATAGCATGCCATGCATTTGGGATTCCAAAGTTTGAGAATAGCACATAACTAGTTAGGATTGCCAAATTTGGAACCTCAAATGATAAATGTCAATTGTGTCATGTGTCATGTTGTACTTCCGTTTTAAAAAGTGAAAAATACTAAAATATAGCATTTATGAACATTGAGGTTATTTAGTTTATAAATTTTAAACTGTGCTGCTATGTTGCATGGTAATAAGAAGCATGTGGGCTGTGGCTTGTCACCAGGCCTTGTGACTATGCTGCATGCAGGGTCAGATTTACTATGGGGGCAGTGGGGCACTTTCTCCCACTAGAATTTGAAAAAAGAATAAAAATGGATTAGTTTATAAATTTTAAACTGTTAATGTTTTTTTTTTTAATTTTTCCTCATAATACTATCTAATTTTTTTTTCTTTTAATGAAAGTATTGAAAATATTTTTAAAAATAATGGTTTGTATCCAAGGTATAATTTCAAACTTTTGGATAGAAGTATAAAAAGATGCTTGTCCAGCCTCTGCCACAAAACCTGCAAAAAAAAAAAAAAAAAAAGAAGGTGAGACTTTGTTTATCTCTCTCATTCATTTGTACTTGCTGCTAGGCTACTACTCCTTGCTGGTCTTCCTCCAAGAAAATTGATGACCTTTATAACACTCAATTCTCTCTCTCTTACGCCCATTTGGGAGTTTTTTGCAAATGTATGGTTTAAAAAAAAAAATTTGACCAAAATATAGTTGTTTCAAACAATATTACAAAACTGATTGTAGCTGCAGTTGCGGCTTTAAGATTTCAATTTTTTAAGAAACCGCAATAACGGCTTCAAAAAATCCTTTTTTTTTTTTTTGAAAAAAAAAATTGAATGCACACCACCTTACAAATTGAATGCAAAATAAATTTTGAAAAATTGACCATTGAATTAAATATATTTCTTATCAATTTCATGTTTGCAAAAAATTATAGTGATCCAACGATTGATTTTTTATAAATATCACTTTATGACTTAACAGAAGTGCTAATATAAGGTGCACTCGATGCTTCTTGCATCAGGTGCTCTCTTGTAGAGCCACTTGCGGTGCAAATTTTAGAAAACTGACCGTTGGATTAGATACCCCAATCATGTATGTCATGTCTGCCAAAAATCACAGTGATCCAACAGTTGATTTATGAGAAAACTGACTGTAAAAAACTGTGAAATGTGAAATTATCAAAAAATATATATATATATTTTTTGAAGCCGCTATTGTGGTTTCTTAAAAAATTGAAATCTTAAAGCCGCAACAGCGGCTTCAATCAGTTTTGTAATATTGTTTGAAATAACTATATTTTGGTCAAAAAGTTTTTTTCAAACCATACATTTGCAAAAAACTCCCCAATTGGGGCCCTTTAAGGCTGCAAGATGCATGCCTATTGCCTAGCCTAAGGAATGCAGCAAGCCCTCACGGGTCTCTGCAATGGGCGATATCTTATTATATATAGAGCAGTTTTCTACACTGATGTGGCGGCTCTAGAATTGCTTTTCTCCTTAATTCTCTCATTTTCTTCATTCTCATTGGTTGATTTTATTTTATTTTATTTTATAAAAATCTCAATACCAAACTGATACATAGATAATTCTTAATAGATAATTTTATTTCAAATTAAGATAAGAGACTCCACTTCAAACTGATAAGATAATTATATTTCAAACTAAGATAAGAGACTCCACTTCAAACTGATAATTCTTATCTGATACATCATTCATATCCTTTGCATGGTGTCTATTTGGAAACACCCAATAAAAGTGGAAAAATTCTCTCTCTCTCTCTCTCTCTCTCTCTTCCCATCTCTCTCATTCCGGTTCTCTGCCTCTCCATTGATTCTCTGCCTCTCTATTGTTGAAGCAGCCACGGAATCTGACCCCCAATGGCCACGAAGGTTCAACAGGGAAGCTTCTCGCCGGTGTGAAACCCACTTGGTAAGCCACCGTTGAAATTCTGATTCATTTTATCTAATCTCTTTGGCTAAATTTTTGTTTTGTTTGAAACATTGATTCCAATGGTGACATTTGATATGGATCTCGTGTCTGTATGTGTGGTTTTCCATTTTACCAGAATATCAGCTGATAAAGTATTAACTTAAAATAAATATACAAATATAAATTTGTGTGAATAAAACTATTCCACATAGGTAGAGTAGATATTTCTCACCAATCATCATTTAATTTTTTTTTTTTTTAATTGTTACCATTGACGGTATTCTTAGTGTTCTTTTTGTATTTTTTTTTTTTTTTTTTTTTTAGTTTTATTTTTTTTTTTTTTTGCTTTAAAATTTCCTTTATGTTCGGATTTCTCAACCATTGATTCTTTGCAGCCACGGAATATGACCCCCAACGGCCACTAAGGTTCAACAGGGAAGCTACTCGCTGACGTGAAACCCACTTGATAAGCCACCGTTGAAGCTCTAATATGCAGTTCTATAGGCGTCATATACACGAGCATAAAAAAAAGTACATGTCAATGTGCATGAAAATCACATGGTATTTGATTCTTAATATACAATGAAATAAATGTAAATAAATTTATTCCACCTCATCATTATGTATGACTTATTTAAAAATTGTAATTTTTTTTTTAACAGATATATGGCAAATATTGCGGACAAGCAATTGAAGAAGAGTTGAATTAATTGTGCTTTATTACATAGAATTTCTTCCTTATGATAATATTTAATGAATCTTTATTAATTTCATAAGTTTTTCCACTAAAATGAATTTAATTTTTTTGTACCGTACTTCGATAAAGAGTAAATATTATTTTCTTTTCATTTTTTTACTGTGCTAATTAATTTATTGTTCATAATTTTATTTGTGGTTGTCGCGCATCGCGCGGGTTAATACTAGTTTTTTATAAAGTAAAATTTCTTCCATTTTCGTCATATTTTTTAATTATTTATTATTTTAACAATATCAAATTATTGTTTTTTTATATTTTCTGAATTAGAAAAATTAAAGAAACTAGAAATGTTGAAACTCTCAACTGTACCGAATTGTTGGTATTTTTTATTTTCTTCTACCGATAAAAAGCAAAAATATTTTTTCAAACCAAAAATATTTGTGAAAAATTCGAAAACTTGGGCTTGTCTTCTTCATGAAATTTTTTTTGTATTTTGTATTTTTATTTTTAATAAAAACAAAAAATGGTCTAAAAAATGCGTTTAGTTATAAAAAAAAATGAAAACTATTTTTAAGAAAATGAATTCAATTTTAAAAAATTTGTGAAAACATCAAAAAAGTGTTTTTTGTATTTTCATGAACCCTGAAAAATAAGGATTATATTGTGACAATGCTTATAAACATAGAAAAAAATATGTAGACCAACTGTAAAATAAAAAAATAAAAAAAATAAAATATATAGAGATAATATATAATTTTAGTAAATGTATTTTTACTATTTTTGAATTTTGAAAACAATTTTAATTTTTGCAAAATAAATATATATTTTAAATTTTGAAAAAAAAAATGACAACTATTTTTTTAAAAAAAATTCACAATAAATAAAATTTATAAAAAATTGAAATCCGCATCTTTACTTCGTGAAGGTACGACTGCTTTTTTGATTTCTTATAAATGATCGTCATATTCTTAATTTCGTACATGTGATTTTTATTTTTATTTTTTATTTTTTTTATGCATGCCTGTACTTTTGATTGAAAAGACCAATCAGACCAAAAACCAAAAAAAGCTTGTTTTCAGCCTTCCTTTAGGTACGGCTGCCATCAGATTCTTACTCTAGGTACGGCTGCCATCAGATTATATGTGATTTTTAATTTTTACTTTATTTTTATTTTTTTATGTGCATGCCTGTACTTTTGATTGAAAAAGACAATTCAAACCAAAAACCAAAAAAAAACTTGCTTTCAGCCTTCCTTTAGGTACGGCTGCTTTTTGAGTTTGTCTCTACTTTTGTGTATATGTTATTTTAAATATGCTATATATTTTAAAAATATTTTTCAAAAAAATATTTTAGCATTGTTTTAAAATTCGGATTGTTCATCGAACTGAAAAAGTTACCGGATTAAGGGTGAACCATTTCAACCGTCGGATTAATCGGATTAAACTGTGACTTCATAAATATATTATTTATTTATTTATTTATTAGAATAAAAGTTGTAAATGATTCAAAATATATTTTTAAAAAAATATTTGTACAATCAATTCATATATTTGAATTTATGTGCAGTCATCAAAATTGAAAATTTATAATTACTATTGATCAATTTTTATTATATATATTTTAAAAAATGCAATATAAGAATATTGTATTATTAAATTAGGTGCTTGGATTTCTTTTTGCTATTTGGGATTTTTTTAGACTAATTTGCTTTTTTAGCTTTCTTGGCTTTAAGAGATTTTAAAAATATTGGGACTATTTTAGTCATTTTAGCACCTTTAAAAAAAAAAAAGAAAAAATGGGTTGACTGGTTTTTAAACTGGGTTGAACGGT
Organism: Hamamelis virginiana; assembly: GCA_017140935.1. Lineage (NCBI taxonomy): Eukaryota > Viridiplantae > Streptophyta > Magnoliopsida > Saxifragales > Hamamelidaceae > Hamamelis > Hamamelis virginiana. The sequence goes on along the minus strand of JAESVK010034386.1, from coordinate 1,686 downwards.
TTTTTTAAAAATTGGTTTTTGTGGGTTAAACCAACCGGAGAGGGGACCGGTTCTCGGTTCAACCGGTCGGTCCGGTCCGGGTTTGATAACATTGTATTTTAAATGAATATTAAGCCTTCATTTATTATGAATAAAAAATTTACTAGAAAAGAGAATGATTAAATCATGGACCACATCATTTGGGATTCATTTTTGGAACAATTTTTTTTGGTAGATGAAGTATTTTTCTTGTGATTTTTATTTGTTTATAATGCATCTCTTGTATAATTGCACTTTGGCAATAATGTTATATATTCATGATCCAAAACGGCAAAAAGACATTTCAAATGAATCATAACATTTCATTTATTATGGAGAGAGAATTCACTTAAAAAAAGAATGATTAGATCATTCACCACATCATTTGAGAGACACTTTTGGCAGGGGCGAAAGCATTGGGACAGTTCCAAATTTTAAATCCTTTGGTAATTCATTCAAAATATTTCAAAATTTCATTTTTTTTTTAAATTTCCCCCATTATATTATTTGTTAAAAAACTTTGAAATTACTTTAAAATTTGAAAAAGTCTTAATATTTTGTTAAAAAGTAGAAAAGTTTAAATTGGATAGGTGTTTAGATCACCATGTGATAGGATCTTTGAGTTTCTCTCCTTTAACCATTTCTTTTATGGTAAAAAGTATGGTAATATATAGTTTATAGAATTTATAATATTAAATTTGATATTATTGATTAGTTTATAAGTACTCCTACACAACAAATGTCTTATTGGTTTAATGGCATGCATTTATGCAGTTATAGGTAGAGAGACTTCATATTCGAGCTTAAAAAAAATACATAGACATCAATTCGTTAATATTAGAGGATATTTAAGGTAGAGATCAGTTTTTAATATTATTTGGTCCCAAAAAAAAATAATAATAATTTGCCCCCATGTAAACGAAATCCTAGTTCCGCCCCTGATTGTATGATAAATAATGTGCTGTCCGTGGGGTTGGTGATCCGTGAAAATTAAGGTGTTTCGTGTTTAAATAGAGAGCATTATATGTTGTTGCTGCTTATGTGAAGACTGCTGTTATTTTTGTGCTCTCCCTTTCTTGTCCATGTGCACAGGCAGCAACAATGGCCTGTTTTTGTCAGTCGTCTTCTTATTTATTTTAACCATTAAGCTTGATTTCCTACATCCCTATTGCCTTTTGAAGTATCCATTCTTATATATATATATATGGGACAGTTCCCCTAACCATTCTTTTTACCATTATTTCTACTATCCGTTTTCAAAACACTAATGTGGGTCGAATATTTTGAGAAACTGGCAGTTGGATTAAATATTCTGCTTATATACATTATGTATGTTGAAAGTTACAGTGATCCAACGGTTGGTTTCGGAAAAATGTCACTGTGAAAAATTATTATATTAAAAACATCGTTGTTTATTAATGTGAGATTTTTTAAAATCTGACCCTTGAATCAATGTGGTTTTTGGCATATATGACTTGTATAAGGAGTATTTAATCCAACGGTCAATTTCTCAAAATATTCGACTCATAATGGTATTTTAAAAATGGATGGTAGAAATAATGGTAAAAAGAATGGTTAGGACATCCTGTCCCTATATGTCCCTATTTGTGTGTGTATATATATATATATAACATACTGAAGTCACAATTAACCCACTTGAGAATTGAG
>JAESVK010034384.1:0-10293 GCA_017140935.1 Hamamelis virginiana | reverse complement strand
TTTTTCTCTAAATACAAAAGTGACAAAAACCTTGAACAGTTTTGATTTTCGCTGCAGAACAAATTGCTTCCAGTGATCCAAGGAAACATAATTTGGCCTGATACTTTCTTCAGTCTGTCCTTGTTTGGGTTTTCTTAACGCACGAGTCAAATTGCATCTCTCGTCCCGCAAAGATTTACCCATTTTGGACATAGCATCCTGGTACGCATCAACCTTCATTGTGTACCTTTGCTGCAATGTTCCATAAGCAAAACTTTTAGTTAGTTACATTTAAAACATAAATAAATACATGTTAAGTTAAATTATATATCTATAAGATACCTTTACTATAACCCACAACCGTTGCTTGATATCATCGTCAACATTCCGCCAATCATCATAAATGATTGGCACTCGCTCTCTTGCCAACAGTCCTAAAAAAGTAGAGAAAGGTTGTGAATTTTTTTCAATTGGTTGACACCGTTCATTGAAATACACATCTGTTTGATCTTCATCAATTTTTAATTTTGCCCGTCCTCTCCCTTTCTTTCCTTTAATTCCTTTTCCTTTAGGGTCATGATCGACCCCTAAATCTTCACGTTCTCCTTCTTCAGAAGAATCTGAAGAATCTCGTCTCGGGCCCAACTCTTCAGGATCTATATCTCCACCCTCTCGTAACACTGCCGCTATAACTGCTTCTCTTTCTTTTTGAGCCTTCTTTTCCCCTTTCTTAGAACTCTGTAAACAAAATGGAAAAATATTATTTAAATGGTTAGAGTAAATAACTTTTGGATGTCGGCAATATAGTAATCATAATTATAAAACAATAAGCTATAGTAATAGTTACCTCCCCTTTTTGGTTGTTCTTCATCGTTCGTTATGAGAACTCAAAAATCTGATTTGAGGCAAACAAAATGGAGAAATATATAACGATTAGAATGTCACACAATTATAAAACAATAAAAGGGCACAAACATGATACAAAGCAAAAATGTGAATAATAAATGTAATGCAACCATAAAAGATAAAGATTTTAGTATCTCACACACACGAAGAGGTTAATAATTGGAATAAGCTTTAACAAAAGGTTATATAATTTAGTCTAATCAAGAAAACCTACATTAATGTCCATCAAATTCAATACAATGCCCATAAGGACCAAAACCAGATAATTACATAGTGTGGCTTCACAAATTGACCTTAAACAATATTCATTCATCTTCCACTTCAATGGCCTCACAATTAGGCCTTACATAATGTTCATCTTCTTCAATGGGGTTCAAATCAAGTCTTACTACATCAATTGGATTATGTGGCATGTAAGCATCCTCATCAAACATCTCCAATTCGTGAAAGCCCCTAGGTGGTGCTTTTAGCACAACATACCAAGCTAAACCTTCTATATCCTTAGAATAAAACACTTGTTTTGCCTGTGAAGCTAGAATGAATGGATCTTTCTCAAATTGACCAAGTCCGTGTTCAAGGTTAACCAACGTAAAGCCATCGTCAAATTTAATACCATTCACAATGTTTGCCCATGCACAGTTGAATATTGGGATTTAGAATCTGTAGTAGTCCAATAGAATTATGTCTTCAATAACCCCGTAATAAGAGATCTTCCCAACCACTTGAGCATTGTCCCTTGCACTTGATCGACACACCGTTTCTGCATCAATGGAAACTCCACTATTTTGTGTCTCCCTAATGGCGTGTCTTGTGTGAAATCGTTGTCCATTGATTACGTAGGCCGAATATGACTTTATATGCTTCCTAGGACCAAGAGATAGCCAACGCAATGTATCCGACACGCTACTATCACTCGAACGAACCTTCTCCTTTAACCAATTGCAGAAGGTATCGTTGTGTAAATTCTGTAGCAAAGTTTCATTCCTTGATAAACGCCTCTCCGAACGCTTAAGCTCCTCCACATGCATGCTAATAAGAAGTGAGAATATAAGACAATTGTATGAGGTGTCGGGCGTATACAAATACATAAATAAATGTTGGAAATAATTATGATACTAACTCTAAGTATGGTTCCACTTCTGCAGTATTTCTCAATACATAAAGGTGGGCAATCTGTAACATATCATCAGGCATAATTGATTCCACACCCTTCGATAGTGGACGTCCTTCTAATATTCTTTCATGTTCCACTTCTTCGTTTCGAGCATGTTTGTGACCTATTTTAGCTGCCTGTTTAATGTACCCACTGCAGAAATCCATGCACTCTTTAGCTGCATAACATTCAGCTATGCATCCTTCAGGTCGCGCACGATTCCTAACATATCCCTTAAGTATCTTCATGTATCTAAAAACGCAAAATAAAAGCAGTTGTTAACTTTGCGATACTATAAACACTATGAAGTGCAAAGATATATAAATAAAATGATAGTGGACCACCTCTCGAATGGATACATCCAGCGATATTGGACTGGCCCGCAAAGACGTGCTTCCCGTCCCACATGGATTGACAGGTGAAGCATAATATCGAAGAATGATGGAGGGAAGTATCTCTCAAACATGCATAGAGTCTCTACAATATTGTCTTCAAGTACCTCGACTCTATTTCTATCTAACACCCGCTGGCATAGTTCATTGAAGAAAGCACACAGTCGAAATATTGCATTTCTTGTGCCCTTTGGTAAAGATCCCCTCAATGCTACAGGCAATAGCTGCTGCAACAATACATGACTGTCATGGGACTTGAGACCTACTATTTTGCACTCCTCTACTGAGACACAATTCCCAATATTTGAGGAGTAACCATCGGGTAGCTTTAAGTCTCGTAGCCTAGAACAAAAAAGCTTTTTCTCTGCCTTCGATAAGGTGTGAGGCGCTGGAGGCAAGGACCTTGCACTCTCATCCACATGCAAAGCGTGCCTAATATTTAACTTCTTTAAGTCTGCACGAGACTTAGCATTGTCCTTCGACTTTCCCGTCACATTCAACAATGTATTAACTAGACTCTCGCAAATATTCTTCTCTATGTGCATAACGTCTAAGTTGTGACGGCAAAGTAAATCCTACAACACCATTTATAAAGATAAAAATGAGGGTTTAATAAAATGTAACGCCAACTATTAAATAAAAATTGACAGAAAGACGTTAAATAATTCGACTATTACTTACCTCCCAATATGGTAACTCAAAAAATAAAGACTTCTTTGTCCAAGGCGTGGGTGGCTTGATGGCATTTATCTTCCTCTTTTTTTTCCCTTTATCTTTCCTCCCCCAATCATTTTCAAAATTACTTACTGCATGCCAAGCATCACGACCAGTCACGGGTCTGGGATTCAGTTTGAGTTCTTTCTTTCCGTTAAACCAACTTTTCTTCTTCCTATATGGATGGTCGGGTGCAAGAAACCTCCTGTGGCCCATGTAAGCCCACTTGTGACTATAATGCAGCCATTTTGAACAAGTGCCAACACCACACACAGGACATGCCTTCTTCCCCTTTGTGCTATAACCAGACAGGTTTGCATAAGCTGGGAAATCATTGATTGTCCACATCAAAACTGCCTTCTGAGTGAATTTGGACTTACTAAACGCATCATATACACCCACACCGTTATTCCACAACTCCTTCAAATCATCCAAAAGTGGCTCCAAGTACACATCAATGTTATTCCCTGGTTGCTTTGGCCCTGGGATAAGTAAAGACAACATCAATTGTTCCTTTTTCATGCATAGCCATGGAGGAAGGTTATATATAGTAAGCATCACTGGCCAGCAACTGTATGAAGTGCTAAGATTTGCAAAAGGATTGAACCCATCAGCTGCAAGACCAAATCTAATATTCCGCGACTCAGATGCGAAAGAGGGCCATAGTTAGTCGATGCGTTTCCAAGCCAAAGAATCAACCGGATGCCGCATCTTATTATCTGTACTTCTATGAGTGGAATGCCACGTTAGTTGTTCAGCCATTTCCGGTGACATAAAAAGCCTCCTAAGTCTTGGTATTATTGGGAAATAACGCAAGACTTTTGCTGAGACTCCTTTTTGAATCTTTTCAGACCGTTTGTTCACTTTCCACCTTGAAGAACCGCATTTTGGACATTCCTCCTTGTCCTTATTATCTTTCGTAAACAGACAACAATCATTCACACATGCTTATATCTTATCAAACCCTAAACCAAATGCACTAAGTAACTTCTTCGTCGAATACATTGAATTGGGAAGTGTGTTATCAGGAGGGAGCATGTCACAAAGGATCTCCAGGAGTTCACTAAAACTTTTGTCAGTTAGACCATTTGCCATTTTATGCTTGAATAATACCACAACTGCCGAAATCCGTGTGTATTTCGTACAACCAGGATACAAAGGTGTCTCAACTTCTGCTAACAGATGCATGAAATCGGCTCTTTTCTCTGATTTATGTCTTCTAAAACATCACCTGTCTCATCCATAACTGCATCTCTATCACCTGTCTCATCTATATGTGCATCTCTATACATCCTATGTGTCCATGTCATATCAACACCTTTTTGTTCACAAGACGCACTTGGAGGTTCTTCCCCGTGAAGAACCCACGTGGTGTACGTAGGATCCATCCCTTTAATCACCAAGTGCTCAAACACTGTACTAAAATTTTGGTGATGTAAGTTCCGACACTTAGTGCAAGGGCATGAGATCATGTCAGCATTTTTTGAATTTGCTCTAGCTATTTCAATGAACCTACGTGCTCCAGATTCATATTCGGTCGAAAAACGACTAAAATGCAACCAATCCTTATCCATAGTGAGATTCCAACCTCTTCACCCTAACTTGAATACTACAAACGATACAATATCTATTAGGCATGGGAGAAATCAATAATTACGAAAGAATCTACAATACAATATGATACCTATCACCTTCAACTCCTTCCTAACAGCTAGAACACTATAATCACCCATCTAAAATATAAAATGAATCATCAAAATTTTAGTGAATCCAGCCAATAAGGTTAAACCAAAATGACATTAAAATATATCACTGACAAGACATATCTATATATATATATATATATATATATATATATATATGTCTCATCTAAACCAAAATAACACTATAACCTGCATCTAAACCAAAATAACACTATAACCTGTATCACTGAAAAAATAATAAATAAATAAATAACTATAAGATACTAATTATAAAGGTGTTGTTCTTATTATAAAGATGTAAAATGTTCTCAAACATTTTTAAAACTATTTAGGCCTACAAACATAGAAGAGTTACGATATTATAATTTTGATGAGCATTCATGCTCTCCTCTCTCTACTAGTTGTTTTGTAAGTCTCTCCCATCTCTCATTGAAATGAAAAAAAAGGGCCCATGGGTTCTTTTGTTTTATAACCATATTTAGTGTAAAACGATGTAAAAAAAAAGCCAAAAGCCATAGAAATGTTTTGAATAAAAGAAACGTTGGTATGGTGTACGTCCATTTTTTTATTTTGCCACTGGATAGGAATACCCTTACTCCAAATTAATCTCCTTAATATTAACAAATGGTTACTGATATATTTTCAAATACTCAAACTAGATATTTCCCTGAAAGTGAGGTACTTGCTTATACTAGCCCAACAAGTAATTGAAATTGAGATAGATATTAATTTTCAAAACTCAAACTCATTAAGTACAAATAATAAGATGATTAGGCAGTAAGTCCTGTTAGTTACAGACCGGTCTCTCAATGCTAAAACGGTCATAGCATGGTGGTTAAGACATCTACAAGGGTGGCATTGGAGTTGTAGCTCGATATGGGGCTTGATAATCCAAACAGAGAGAGAGAGAGAGAGAGACTTATGTTTGAAGGGTATTGCATAGCATTTCAAAGCGAAAGGGAAGTGTACTCTCAAAAAAGAGACAGTGTATATATATAATAGTATTCAAATTGAAACTACTGATTGATATACATGACTAAAAAAGTTTAAAACATTGAATTACATGCATAAAAACATTGAAAAGCTCCCAATAACTCTCAAAAATATTATTCTCTCTCTATCTCTCAAAGCTTTTCTTTTTCTTTTGTTTTCTTTTCTTTTATTTTTTATTTTTTATTTTTTGGGTCAGATCTCTTCCTTATACATTCAGCTTCCAAACTATATATGAGAGTAATTCATTAGATGACTTATCTCTAAGGGAGAAATTATTATTGTGTGTCCATAGAGACCTAGTGTCTGACATGCATGCTATTTGGACACACAGTCATCTAATAAATATGAAGTTTAATTATAAAAATGAAATCATGTTTTAGAGCAGTTTATTACTTAATTAGAACCAACACAATCTGAGCAGCAGTCATGCAGCTGACAGTAGTTGAACTTCCTACTACATCAACACAGATAGCCTAGCTAGCTATACTAAAGGTACATATAGTAGCGCTGTAGCAGCAGCAGAGAAGTACCTAGGTATTCTTTTAACTCTACAATGCTTCCATGCCATTGATTCTACCTTCAAAGTGTGCCTTCCATAGTTGAAGGGCCCGATTAAAAGTTTATAAGAGTATTAAAGAGATAGGATCTTAAGGTTGCTGTAACCCTAGCATAAATACTCTTTTATGAGTCATTATTATCTAACTTTTCAATATTATTTTAGAAAATTTCAAATTCAAGAACAATTTCTAGGTCTCTAATGATGCATTCCTCTTGTTTGACAAACAAGAAAATGCAAGAAAAAATGAGTACATTGTGGTCTGTTTATTTGCTAGAAACGGGAAAGGAGATATTGTATAAAAAATAGAAAAAGAGAGAATTTCTTAAGTAATCAAAAAGACTTTTGTATTTCTTAAGTAAACAAACAGGAGACTCTATCAAGAAGAGAGAAAAGCTTTTTCAGCCAGGCATTTGAAGTTTTAAACATGACCCAAATTTATGCATCTCTCATAAATAGTCAAAACACTGCATGTCAACGCATGATTTGTATTTGGAGGGGGGGAAAAAACTTTTAGAATGCATTCACCATGCTGACTAAACTATGAGAACATTCTTACATAATCCATTATAAACCATACTCAAACAAATGAAAGTTGCATATGATATTCGTGGACAAAAAAGCACAGGTCACATGCAGTATTAGACATAATATTAGTGTAATAAATGCAAACTGATTTGAAGATCTGAAAAATATCTAGAGCTACTTACACATGTGCCTATTGGTCGCCACGCTAGCAATCTTTGAAAATGTGCCACAAGGATAAAAGAAGGTCTTTATACCTGCATAATATGAATATATTGCTCAGACTACAGGCCAATTCATAGACAACAACATTATGGCAAGGCTTATTGGCTCAATACAAATTATCTATTTCCAGCAAAAGTTTGGCAAATACAAAGTGAAGCAGACAAGCACAACATGGGCCCATAAGGCCCATGTTTAACGCAAAATGAACCTTTTGGGCCGTAAGCCCACTATTCTAATCGCCTCTGCCTTCTTCTTGGCCGGTGCCGCTGTCAGTGCGGCTGCTCAATATTTGTGGATGCTCATTGTTGGCAGGATTCTTCTTGGCATTGGTGTTGAATTTGGCAATGAGGTGTATATATATATAATCAGTCCTGTTTTTGATTATATAAGTTAAGTAAACATGAATCCCAAAGATAACTGTGTGACAGCATTACTCTTTTTTAAAACTTCCGGAGTACTTTACTTAATCACTAGAAGATAAGACCTAAAAGAAAGAAAGAATAAAGAGATGCTAAAAAGAGAAGTGTCGTGTTAGAGGCATACATGGGATCGAGTGTCCAAATTCTTTGTTTTTCAACCACAAATAGCTAGTAAGAATGGAAGATACCAAACAATTCCAATTAAAATGACTTCTCAGTAATTTTTGCAGGCTGTTCCTCTATTTTTATCAGAGATTGCACCTATACAGTATAGGGGAGCTGTCAACATTCTCTTCAAACTCTTTGTAACAATAGGCATTTTCTTTGCAAATCTAGTCAACTATGCCACTTCAAAGATGCATCCATGGGGATGGAGACTCTCACTAGGGCTTGCAGCTGTTCCAGCCAGCTTGCTTTTCTTAGGTTCTTTAATCATCACCGAAACACCCACGAGCCTCATCGAACGGGGTAAAGAAGAAAAAAGGGCGAAAAACACTGGTAAAGATCAGAGGAGTGGAGAAAGTTGATGCTGAGTTTGATCAGATTAAAAAGGCATGTGATATAGCCAAGGAAGTGAAGCATCCATTCAAGAAACTCATGAAGAGCTCCAGCATGCCCCCATTAATCATTGGCATAATGTTACAAGTGTTTCAGTAGTTTACTGGGATTAATGCTATAATGTTTTATGCACCAGTTCTGTTTCAGACTGTTGGATTTAAGAATGATGCTTCACTGTTATCCTCAGTAATCACTGGAATTGTGAATGTATTAAGCACTTTGGTTTCAATCTATGCGGTTGATAGGATTGGGAGGAGGAAGTTACTTGTTGTACGTAAGAGTTGAGTAAGAGTTGACATAATGTACGATATTAACGTACAAATTTGGAGACATTTAGCATACAAAATGCTAGTCTAACAGGGATTAACGTACAAATCAGAAGTAGTGAAATTAACATAATGTACGAGACTACTGGTTTCAATCCTAAGAAATTGGAAATTTGGAGACATTTAGCATAATGAACATACAAAATGCTACTTGTTGTACATAATCAACAAATAATGAACATAATTATTATTTAGCATACAAATAATGAACATAATGAACATAATGAACATACAAATAATGAACATAATGAACATACAAAATCCTAAGAAATTAACATAATGAACATAATCAACAAATAAGTTACTTGTTGTACGAGAGATTGGCAATCTTATAAATTTGGAGACATTTAGCATACAAAATGCTAGTCTAACAGGGCCCATTCCAGAAGAAATTGGAAAACTTACAATGATTAAGGAGCTATATTTTGCCGATAACGACTTGACAGGTACCATTTCATCTTTTTTTTATGCTAAATGACAGGTACCATTTCAAACTCACAATGACAGGTACCATTTCACTAAAATACAAAGTGATTTGTATTTTTAACGCATTTTGAACCTTGGACATATGCGTTAAAAATCAAGGCCCAAGTCAGCCATTTCAAACTCAAGATGAACCATTATTGCTGTTAGAAAATCACATGTAAGTTTAGTGAAAGAAAACAACTTTAATCTATTCATCATATTCAAAATGAAATACAAAATACAGAAGTTTGACATGCATGGCCGAAAATCCCAAAATTAAACCCATACATATCTGTTTCATCACATGAAATTCCCAAACTTGATTGCATGCTAAAATCTATCTAAGTACATCCCCACAGTCATGTATCTAAACACATGCAAATCCAAAGACATGAAAACCATCGGTTAAAATTTCAAATCCGAGAGTAACCCATCATAATTTATCAAATTATAGTTTAGAAGCAACGATTTCTGTTTTAAATCATGCATACAGAATCCAATTCACTCATCAGCAACTTTACTTCACCACCAAACTATTATTTTTTAAACCAAAAGCCAAAAACCTCTCCATTACAGCCATGAGTAAATGCTGAAAATACATCCTTTTACCCAAATCATATATATATACCAGCACTGATCCATACTCAAACTCCCCAGAACCAAAATGAAAAGGGAAAAATGAGAAGAAAATAGGAATGCATGTAGCTATCAAGCCATAGCTACTCAGATTCGAACAAGCATGAGGAAAGAGTGAAGAAAACTCAACTAAAAAAGCACGACTCACCTTAGCTTCCTCAGAAATGAGGTCCGGCAGCTTCTCTGATGAGGATCCGAGAATTTCTTACCAGCTGAGCTGCCGGCTAGCCGTATCTTGATCGGTGGGAACTAGGTGTCGATCACGATCTGGATCCGGAGCATAAGGATCTGGACAAAGCAGAGAGAGAGAGAAAGTGGAGTACACCGGTAAGAACAAGGGGTGAACGGCGGTTAGATCAGGGGGGCGACGGCGGCAACGCTTCCACGGTGGTAAAATCAGGGGGTCAACGACTGAGTTGTTCAATCAAGTCTGCTCAGCAAGGTTTTCGATCAAGACTGAGGTTTTCGATCAAGGCTTCCATGGTGGTAAGGTAAATGGATCAAGGCTTCAATGGCGGTAGGGTTTCCATTCACGACTCTGGTTTTCGATAAGGGGCGCGGGGAATGAGAAGAAGAGAGGGAAAGAAAAGAAAAGGGGAAAACATTCGCGGGTTAAAAAAAAAAAATACTTAAAGCTTTTACGGCGTTTAATAAACGCCGAGAATAACTATCTCTTTTTACGGCGTTTAACAAACGCCGAGAATACTTATGATCTTTTACGGCGTTTAACAAACGCCGAGAAT
>JAESVK010034377.1:0-11789 GCA_017140935.1 Hamamelis virginiana | reverse complement strand
ACGACCCGCACTCACTCTAACTTTACGAATTGAGGTTAAATCTCCGTCGAGTGTGGTCCTATAATTACTTTAAATCTTGGCGCGTGGTGAGGAATTAACCTCCTTCGCCGTGGCGCGACCAAATTTTGGCGCCGTTGCCGGGGAATTGTGCGTTGAATTAACTTAAAATTTTTAAGGAACTATTCTAGTTGTAATTAGAAATCTTTCTTTTTTCTCTTGTTTATATCATTTTCTTTTTCTTTCGAAGCTTTCATCTACTTATTCCGATTTTAGGTTACTAATCTAGGTACCTCCATCCGCTGAGCTTGCGCGCTAAAAAGCCCTCGAAGGCTAATTGCTAAATTTTGCTAAAACAGGTTGGATAGGACCGCAAAAAGATTAGCGACTTGGAACGAGGGGAGTTCTCTTAGCTCTATTTATTATTTATTTATTTGATTAATTCATGCATTCATTTCATTCATTGAGCATATAGTGGGAGGGTTGTAGAGCTGCATGCACGGTAGGCGTTCCCTATCTCAGGAGTTACACCCTTTGGACCTTGACCTAGAGCACACTTTGAGAGCCGCTAGGGCTGCTCGTCGAAATACTCAAGAGTCCCCACCGGTCATTGACGTAGATATGGCCAATGCTTTAGGAAATAATGGGGGTGGAGCTGCCCAGCAGAATCCACCGCAACCAATCCCACCTATGTTGTTGCGTGACCACTTCATGCCTAACACTTTCAGTCCCCCATCCTGCATTCAAGTCCCGAATATAGAGGAGCTGACCTATGAGATTAAACAGCAAACTATCCAGATGCTCCCTACCTTTTATGGGTTGGATCGTGAGAACCCGTACGATCATTTGACTGAATTTGTTAACATCTGCAACACAATTAGGATTAGAGATTTCCCTCAAGAGTCTCTACGCCTATTCCTGTTCCCTTTTTCTTTGAAGGACAAAGCCAAGCATTGGCTTACGTTCCTTGAGCCGCCTAGGCCTGTCACCACTTGGGAGGAGCTTCAAAGGCTTTTCCTGGCCCGATATTACTCCATAGGCAAGACCTCCCAGATGCGCCATAGCATTACCCACTTCACCCAAATCGAAGGGGAGTCCTTTTATGAGTCTTGGGAGAGATTGAAAGAGTTGATTAGACTTTGCCCACACCATGATATCCCCAAGTGGCAAATAGTGCAATCTTTTCTTAAAGGATTGAGAGAGAGGGATAGGCAATTAGTCCATTCGGCTTGCGGAGGGTCTGTTTTGAGAAAGAGTGATAATGAAGTTTGGGCATTGTTTGAGACTATGAGTGAGGATTCCTACCATATGGAATCCATGGGTTTGTCTGAGAGAGAGAAAGCCGCACCAACACCATCCTCCTCTTCATCTAAGAAAGAAGGCATCTATGAGATTGAAACCACTTCTTCCAATCAAAACATTGAGGTGTTGTCCAAAAAATTAGACCAACTCATAGCTCTTCATGAGAAGCCTTCCAAGGCCATAGTCAATTCGGTGTCTGAGTTTTGCTCCATATGTTCGGACCCTACACATGATACTCTAGCTTGTCCCATGGCGGGGCAATACCCCGAATTCATTCAAGAGCATGTCAATGTTGCCCAAGGGTATGTGCAACCTAGGAGTGACCCATACTTAAATACCTACAACCCGGGATGGGCAAATCATCCTAACTTTCGTTGGGGTCAACAACAACCACCTAGGCCGCCCATCCAATCTTCTCAACCCATGAGACCCAATTACCAAGGACCAAATCAGGGCATGGTTGCACCTTATAGGCCTCCCCAACCTCAGAATCAATACCAATCCCAAAACACCATGGTGCCTCATTCTCAACCACCATACAATCCTCCGACCCAACAAGTTGTCCAAGTACCACAACCCCAATCACTTCAAAGAACCCCTGGATTTGAAGAGCAAGTCTTGAGTGCTCTAAAAGCCATGGAAGCCAATAACCAACTTCTCCATTCTCATTCGCAATCAATTGCCAAGCTTGAGACCCAAGTGGGCAAAATAACAGCTTTCTTGAACCGTAGGGAAGAGGGGAAATTACCTAGTCAACCAGTTAGGAACCCTAAGGGAGCTTATGTGGCTGAGAGTTCTACCTCTCAAGCGCCGGTCAAGCATGAGGATGTGCAAGCCATTACTGTGCTTAGAAGTGGGAGAGTGGTGGATAATAGGGTAGGAGAGGATGTCATGGAGGAGGATAGTGCACCTCCAATTGTAGAGGTGGGGAGTGATGAGAGTAGCAAAAGAAAAGAGAGAAGTCCTGAAAAAGAGGTTGTTGAAGAAATCGAGAGGGATAACTTTCTTTCTAGGATAGAAGACCCCGTGGCATCCTATGTGCCCAAAGCTCATTTTCCTTCGGCGCTTGTGTCGCCTTCTAAGAAAGCTAAAAAAGGAGTTTCTGTTGATGATATGTTGGAGGTGTTTAAACAAGTGCGAATCAATATTCCACTACTTGAGGCTATCAAACAAATCCCATCTTATGCCAAGTTTTTGAAAGATCTGTGTACCCATCAAAGGAGAGAGCGTGTGCATTTAGCTCAATCCTCTGCACTTGTTGACATAGCTAGTGCAGTCTGCCAATATCAAATCCCTGTTAAGAAGAGTGACCCTGGGACACCCACAATACCCTGTTTCCTAGGAGATCATTTCGTGGATAGAGCTTTGGTAGATTTTGGGGCTAGTGTGAACATTCTTCCATACTCTGTGTATGCGAAGATGGAGTTAGGAGAGTTAAGGCCCACACCCACTGTTCTCCAGTTTGCTGATAGGTCCACTAAGGTACCTAGGGGAGTTCTACAAGATGTCCTTGTTAAAATTGAATCCTTTGTCTTTCCTGCCGACTTCATAGTCTTAGACATGGAACCTGTGGATAGTAGTAGACCCCAAATCCCTGTGATTATAGGTAGACCTTTGTTGGTGACCGACAATGCAGTTCTTCACTGCAAATCTGGAATCATGGAGGTGTCCTTTGGCAATATGAAGGCCAAGCTGCAAGTTTATCATGCGGCTAACCATCCTCATCACTTTGAGGAATGTTCATTTGTGGATATTATTGATGAGCTAGTTGAAGAGTCCCTCCCATTCATCCTTACTGAGGACCCCTTGGAGGCATGCCTTGCCTACTTTGATATTGATAGCTTTGATATTGACTCATGCATCGAGGAAGTTAATCAAGTTTTAGAGTCATCCCAATCAATAGGTAGCCTAACTTGGACACCTACACCCGAACCATTACCACCGTTGGCTAGTACACCTATGCCTAGTTCGTTGGAGTCACCTCCTACACTTGAGCTCAAACCTTTGCCTTCCCATTTGAAGTACACATTCTTAGGGCCCAATGAGACTCTCCCTGTCATTATTGCCTCTGATTTGAGTGATTTACAAGAGAGAGCCCTAATTGACACTCTGAAAAAGTATAGGGAAACAATAGGTTGGTCGGTAGCGGATTTGAAAGGGATTGACCCATCTATTTGCATGCATCGTATTCACCTTGAAGAGGGGGTTAGGCCATCTAGAGAAGTTCAAAGAAAACTCAACCCTAATATGAAGGAAGTGGTGAAAAAGGAAGTGCTTAAATTGTTGGATGCGGGTATCATATACCCCATCTCTGATAGTGAGTGGGTAGCTCCTACCCAAGTTGTCCCTAAAAAGTCTAGAATTACTGTAGTAGCCAATGATCAGGGTATTCTAGTCCCAACTAGAGCCACTACAGGATGGAGAGTTTGTGTTGACTATAGGAAGCTAAATTCTAAGACTAGAAAGGACCATTTCCCACTCCCTTACATTGATCAAATCCTAGAAAGATTGGAGGGTCAAAGCTATTACTGTTTTCTTGATGGTTATTCTGGATATAACCAAATAGCTGTGTATCCCGAGGACCAAGAAAAGACCACCTTCACATGCCCTTTTGGCACTTTGCTTTTAAGCGTATGTCCTTCGGTTTGTGTAATGCGCCTAGTACATTCCAAAGATGTATGACGGCAATTTTTTCTGACATGATAGGTGAGTTTCTTGAGGTTTTTATGTATAACTTCTCTGTTTTTGGATCTACCTTTGATGAGTGTCTTTCCCACCTTGACAAAGTGTTGAATAGGTGTTGTGAGAAAAACTTGGTGTTGAGTTGGGAGAAAAGCCATTTTATGGTTCAGGAAGGCATAGTCTTAGGTCATGTAATTTCTGAGAGGGGAATTGAAGTAGATAGGGCTAAGGTTGAATTGATAGCCAAACTACCTCCCCCAACCACTGTCAAGCAAATCCGGTCATTCTTGGGGCATGCGGGTTTCTATAGAAGGTTCATTAAGGACTTTAGCAAGATTGCAAAACCCATGTGCAATTTACTGGCCAAGGATGCCCCATTTGTCTTTGACAAAGATTGTATGGAAGCTTTTGAAAAGCTGCGCTCTTCCTTGAGCACCGCCCCAATTATGCAAGCACCCAATTGGTCCCTTCCATTTGAGGTTATGTGTGATGCCTCTGACTATGCAATTGAGGCGGTTTTAGGGCAGAAAATAGGGAAGAACTCTCATGTCATTTATTATGCTAGTAAAACCCTTGTTGATGCCCAAATCAATTACACCACAACCGAGAAGGAGCTCTTAGCAGTGGTCTTTGCATTTGATAAATTTAGATCATATCTTCTTGCATCTAAGGTCATTGTATTTTCTGATCATGCCGCATTGAAATACCTTCTGTCCAAAAAAGAAACCAAGCCTAGACTGATTAGGTGGATACTCTTGCTTCAAGAGTTTGATTATGAGATTAGGGACAAGAAGGGTTGTGAAAATGTTGTGGCGGACCATTTGTCAAGAATCTTGGTTGAACCTTCCTTGGACATTGTACCCATTCAAGATAAATTCCCCGATGAGCATATTTTGACCATTTCACACCATCACTTGCCTTGGTATGCTCACATCATCAATTATCTCGCCACGGGACTCATCCCATCGGATTGGGGCAAGAATAGAACAAATCGTTTTTATACACAAATCAAATATTATTTTTGGGAAGATCCTATTCTCTTTAAATATTGTGCGGATCAAGTAATCCGTAGATGTGTCCCGGATCATGAGGTGCGAGATATTTTGAGATTTTGCCATACTTTGGCATGTGGGGGTCACTTTAGTGGGAAGAAGACTGCGGCAAAAGTCTTACAATGTGGGTTCTTTTGGCCTACAATCTTTAGGGATGCCTTAGAGTTTTGTAAGACTTGTGAAAATTGCCAAAAGATGGGGAATATTTCAAAAAGAGACATGATGCCCTTGAGCCCAATTCTGATAGTTGAAATCTTTGATGTGTGGGGCATCGACTTTATGGGCCCATTCCCAGTCTCCCATGGTTATGAGTACATTCTTGTCGGGGTTGATTATGTGTCCAAGTGGGTGGAAGCAGTGGCCACTCGCACAAATGACCACAAGGTTGTGGTGAAATTTTTGCAAGAGAACATTTTCTCTAGATTCGGGTTCCCTAGGGCAATCATTAGTGATGGAGGGTCTCACTTCAATAATAGGCCTTTTGCGGCTTTGGTTGCCAAGTACTCCATCACTCACAAAGTTGCCACCCCCTACCACCCTCAAACTAGTGGCCAAGTGGAAGTGTCGAATAGGGAAATCAAGCACATCTTAGAAAAGACCGTTAGGCCCGACCGAAAGGATTGGTCATTGCGCTTAAATGATGCACTTTGGGCGTATAGGACGGTTTACAAGACCCCTATTGGCATGTCCCCTTACAGACTTGTTTTTGGAAAGCCTTGTCATCTTCCCGTGGAATTGGAGCACAAAGCTCTATGGGCCATAAAGAAATTTAATTTTGAAATTGATGAAGCGGGCTTGCATCGAAAACTGCAACTTAGTGAGTTAGAAGAGATTTGCAATGAGGCTTATGAGAATTCCAAAATTTATAAAGAAAAGATGAAGGAATTCCATGATAGTCACATTAACAGAAAATCTTTTGAACCCAATCAAAAGGTGTGGCTATTCAACTCTAAATTGCGTCTCTTTCCTGGCAAGCTAAGATCCCGATGGGATGGTCCTTATCTTGTGGTCAAGGTCCTTCCCCATGGGGCGGTTGAGATTAAGAACCCCAAGAGTGGAGCTCAATTTTCGGTGAATGGTCAAAGGCTTAAGCCTTACATTGAGGGGGTTAGTGACGACACCATTCAAGATGGCCTTTTAGTGGAGATCATGTCCTTGGAGGACCCGGTCTATGATTCTACTTAGTGGATTGCAAGACGTCTGGCTGAAGACGTAAAATTTAGCTCTTCTTGGGAGGAAACCCATGTGTTAGTTTAGTTGATTTCTTTGCTTTTATTTGTTTTAGGTGTGCATATTAAAGCCTTGGAGAGGATGTTTCCTTAACATTGGGGACAATGTTCCGTTTAAGTTGGGGGGGAGCATTCATTCCATTCATGGCTATTTCTGCTCATGTAGTTATGTTGTGTTGATTCTTTTTGAAGCATGATCATTGAAACGGCTAGTTGATTGAGTATGCATGTCTTGAGCCTTGGTTATCGAACTGTTGCATAATTTCTCTTTGAAAGCTAGTTTTAATGTCTTGAAATTGATCACTTTCACGAGCTTTTATGAATTAATAATCTAGTTGATTGAGTTGAGTTAAATCCTATGATTAGTGGAGATTGAAACCTTATATTTGCTTTCGGAACCTTTCTTTTCTTTTTGGGAGGATGTAATTACTCTATTCTTTTATTCAGCATATTTGGTTTCTTGTTTTGTGTCCATGCTTGCAATTGCGTTTATTAGAATATTCATTTATGCATTGTGATTGATCAATTGAGAACATTGTTAGTCTTTTTGAAAAATGATTTTAGGCCTTCTTTTGTGTTTGTAGCCTTGTGTTTTTGTCGTGTTGTGTTATCCCTAGCACCCATTTGTTGAGCTTAAACACCTACCATTTCATTCAAAACTTAAGTAGCCTTTTGGTGAGTTCATTTGAGTGAAGGGGGGTTTGTAGTCTTCAAAATTTTGCAAGCCATTTCTTTGTCCAGCAGCTTACATCTATCGATAGCCACCTTGGTCTATCGATAGACACCAACTTCTGTATCTTCCAATATCCATCTCTAAAAAAAAAAAAAAAAAAATCGAGAGTTCTTACCTGTGTCCAGAACCCTTTACCTATCGATAGGTGGGTTGACCGCTATCGATAGGTCATCTATCGATAGCGGTCTTCTATCTATCGATAGAGATCTTGGAAGTTTGAAAAATAAAACCGTTCGCGACCCCTTCTCTTCTCATTCCCGCCTGCAGACCGTTTTTGGACGGTTTTCTTCACCAACCATTGCACCTCTCCGTGTGTAACTGCTGCCCATTCAACTCCCCCTTGAAGGCTATTTAATCCCCCTCCTTAGTTGTGTTGGAAAGTCTGTGGTTAGGAGTTGTGTTTTCTGGGTTGCTGAATAGATTCTAAGGGTGGTTTTTGCTGTTGTTTGTGGGAAACGTGGGAGTGTTGTGAGTCTTGTGTTGTGTTTCTGTGTTATTCTCCCTGCGAAAATGAGTCGTCCCCGCCGTTCTTCCGCTGCCTACACCGGACAGGGCCGTCGTTCCTCACTGGCTGAGTCGGAATCCGAGTCCAGTGACTACTCTGTGCCGCCTCCTGCGCCTGCACTCCGCCGGCGTGGTTCGTCTTCCCGCACTCCTCGTCCTGCTGTGGATGAGGACTATGTGATCGAGGAAGAGCATGAATTTGAGAATATTGGAGAAGAGACCGGGGAGGGTCCCCGCAGGGACTTGGATAGTTTCGACAATCAAGGACGTAGGGTACGCATGTCTAGCCAGCCCAGCCAGAGAGTCGCTTTTGAAAATTCTATAAGGCGGCGCAAGTTCAACGTGGAGAGTTACGTGGACACGCGCCACATCGATGTCGAGCATACCATAATTAGGGTGCTGAAAGCCCGGCAGTTGCAGGCCTGGATGGTAAAGGGGGAGGGTACAAACCCTCACTTGTGCGTGGATTCTATCTATCTGTCCAGTTTCGGGATGATCAGCCAGAAATGCTGCAAGCCACTGTCTTGGGTCGCCCAGTCCGTTTCAGTATTAATGACATCGCCCAGTACCTCCGTTGCCAACGTCCCATGGCGGATGAGTTTTTGGCGTCCCACCTGCGTTACGTGGAGAAGACCCTACGGGACTGCGCAGATGTTGTTTGTGTTGAGCCTCACCTTGTTCTGCAGAATTTTACCACTGGAAATATGCACCCTGTGTATGCTGTCATGAATAAGCTTTTGTATACTAATCTCAGGGCGCGAGGGAGTGATTCTGACATACCCCTTGAGGCGGTGCGATTTCTGCTCGAGTTCATGGACGACGGACCGTTTGATACACCACTCCTTATTTTCAACGAGATCAAAGCTTACATTGCTACTGTCCCGCGCAGTAACATGCCATTTCCGCAGATGATCACCTATTTCGTGATGCGTGCGGGAGTCGATGCGCAAGAGCAGCTTTTGTGGGGCGAGGGCCCAATTACTCAAACTACCATCACTCGAAGCATAGCAGCGAGTCAGGCTGCTAGGCGAGCGAGAGCCGCTCCAGTTGCACCCGCGCAGCCCGAGGAGGGACCACATGTTAGATATATGCCCTAAAACCAATTGTTCTTTTGAGTTTAGGGTTTTATATTTCATTATATTATCTTGTATGGATCTTTATTCATTTATGATATGGCTATTTTTATCATGTAAACTTGTGTTTAAATACTGTTCATGATAAAGTCCTTGGATAGTATGATATAGAGTTATATCTCAAGTGTTGAGATAGAGAGACTTATAACCCTCAAGTACATCTATCCTAAACTAGTTCCTGATCATAGGTTTATATATTTGGACGATTATAAACCGTTAAGATTAGCTCAGGTTTTACTAGCTCCATGGGAGGATGGTGAGTCTCGAACCATCTGTGTAGAGACACTATAGTAAACCTGTGGGTGCTTGTTAGAGAACAAGTACACTGAACGTGACCAATATGAGTACAGCTTATGGAATTCTATATGTATGTCAAAGGCTGCTCATGTGTATAGTCACAGTTGTAATCCTTAGACTTGAGACACCACTTGTTATCTTATATATGAATTGTTAGAGTTTGATAGTATCTCGTACACCCTTAATCATAAGGATGTAATCGGTGCTCATTGGCTCTAGTGAGTTATGTATGAAGATAGGTGAGTGTGCAATAGAGGATCACCACCCTTAATAAGAAAGGGCGAATGTCTTAGTTAGTTCACAGTTACTATCTCAATGGAGTCTTTGGCCAAAGCAGATGGTTACCAAGAAAAGTGTTTCAAGGGTATACCTAATTGAGATTATAATCTGGTAAATTAGTAACACATGATTAAGTTAGGGTTTGACATGAATCCATACCAAACTAACTTAATCGAGACATTGTTTGGTGAGGGATTATTTATAGCACGAAGGGTTCATTTACACGTTCGTATATTCACCCACACCTAGGGTTCGTCATGACATATTGCTAGATGTCACTCATGACTAGTGAAGGCCTAATGATAAGGGTTATCATTGAGGGCAAAATTGGAATTGTTCCAATCGAACCTAAAAATAGAAAGTTTCTATTTTGGGCGACATTGAGATGTCCCCTGCCACTACTAGGTTGGGATGAACCCAATGGGTCACACACATAAGAACATAAATGAGGTTGTTAAACTTGAGAGAGGGTTGCATTCTTATTAATATGTGTTTGTCTTTAATTAATTAAGGGTTAATTAATTAAGAGCCAAAAGGATATCTAATTCAAGAATGTAAGTAACCAAAACAGGGTTAATGGTCATGCTAGCACTAGTAACCAAACACCCTAAGAAGAGGAGAGGCTTATTTAAAGAGAGAGAACCCTAATTGCCACAAGCTTGCATCATCCCACTTCTCTCTCTAAAGGTGCCACCCCTCTCTCTCTCTCCCTCTCCATGCTTGCATTTTTCAAGTGTTGAAAAATTCAAGAAGGCTTAACAACTCTTGTGTTCGTGTGGACGTTCATTGGAGGCCACCATTCTTTTGGGGCTTGAGGATTGAGCGAGGAACGTACTTACTTTTATGGAATAATATAGTTTCATTTAAATAATGGTAGTTGGTGTGGTATAATCAATTAATAATGTGTTATTTGAAATAATTTGGAATTTGTGACACAAATAAACAACTAAATTATGAGGCACAATCGATTAATATTGTGACAATTGAAAAAATATGAAATTGGTGACACAATTAATAATCAAGAAGTGCAAAAACGACCAATCTAGGTATTTTGAAAAGCTATTTATCTTAAGATTTAATTAAACTATGGTTGGAAATAAGACTTCTCAAGCTTCACGAGCATATAAAGATTATCCAAATCCGACTCCGAACGAGAAAGATACAAGCATTTGAAGTCGGAGCAGTTTTTAGGCGTTTTGGACAAATTTTCAAGGGGAGCAAGGTTTACTACCGATAGTCACTTTCTCACTACTGGTAGTCGAGCCCGAAATTTATATTTTTAGCTTGTAATTCATCATTTCATTGAGGGGCATTCATGTCCTTTCACTGTCATTCTTGTAACCGTAAAGGATAAGGTCTTTATACACCATTTTCACATAAGAGAACCTCTCTCCAATTATTTTTCTCTAGAGTTCTCTTAGGTTTTAGGTTAGGATTTAGTAGTTCTTCATTCAGCTTAGTTAAAGTAGAATTTCAACATTTTCTTTGTTTCATTTCACTTGTAAGCTTTAGTTTAGGTTGTTAAATCTTCCATTTGATTGTTAAACGTTGTATTTTCAGTTATAAGTAATCTAATAAGTTAATCTTCATTTCTTTTGTACTTATAATCTTTATTTTTGCACTAATTTCTTATTTAGTTGCTTTAATGGAGTTCTAAGTTCTCAAGTTTGGATTCTATGGTGGATTTCCGCCCCATAACAAAGGTGATATGATTTTTTCCATTTTTCTATGCTTTGAATGTTTGTTGAATGATGCTAAAAGCTCTTCATCTTTTGAACCCACTTGGTTTTGTATTTCTTGACCATTTATAGACAAACTTTGGCTTGGCACAAATGGTGCTTGAACCATATGCACCCAAAGTGTTTGCTAAAATGTCTCAATGAATATTTAACATTATTCAACCTCATTTTTCTTGTGTTTTGTGTTTGAACGTTTATAAATACTTTACATTTGAACCCTCTTGGTTTTGTATCTTTTTGATTACTTGTAGATAAGCTATGCTTGACACATATAGTGCTTGAAATTATATGCACTTCAAGTGTTTGATGAAATATTCAAGAGAATATTTATTTTCATTTAACACCATTATGCTTTTATTGCTAAATCCTTCATCAAAGGCCATTCTTCAATGAATCCTACATGAGAATTTCATTACAAATGCTTTTAAAGTTAAATCCCCCATCAAAGACCATTCCTCAATGGATCCTAGATGAGAAATTCTTGTGAGAAATTCATGCCCCTTGGTTGTGGATGGAATGAAATCCAAGAATCCAATCATTTACATTTCATTGTCTTTTTTTTTTAGTTTAGTTATTTTAGTTACTCTCTACCACTCCCACACACAACCACATGCTTTTACACTTTATTTTCATTATTTGGGTAGCAACACCTAAGAATTCACCCTAGAACTTTACTTTCAATCCCTGTGGAAATGAGAATGGGTCCTTCCATGTATTATTATGATTGACGACATTTGATCTTACGCTTAATTGTTGGGATATGAAGTCCTGTTATCATGGTGAAATCGAGTGGGGTGGTCGCACCACGGTGAGGGAGGTTAATTCCCCACCATGCGCCAAGA
>JAESVK010034374.1:0-10483 GCA_017140935.1 Hamamelis virginiana | reverse complement strand
AAAAAAAAAAAAAACTATTTTAATAAACTAATCCCTAACCTATCATACATACTAAATCCTATGCATACTAATAAAAAGAAAACTATAAAAGAAAAAAGAAGAAGAAAAACTAACCTCTTTCTTTGCCTCCTTGCTTCGAGCCTTCTCCTCAAGCTCCAATCCTTCTCTCCAAAGACTCTAAGGACCTCAAAAACTTTAAAACTTAAGCTAGAGTGCTATCGGGGAAGCTTGTGCAATTGCTTAAGCCTCTACTCTCCAAGCTAATTCTCTAAAGCTTATTCTGTGTGTTGAAACTGATTTCAGGGTCCTCTATTTATAGGTTCACAAAGCTATAGCAAGCTTTTCATTTTTCCGATGTGGGACAGAGTGGATTTCATTCTTCTACACTGGCGTGCAGGCTCGTTTGGGCCTGTTTTAAGTCCAAATTTGACGATTCAAGCGTCGAAACGATCGTGATTTGATTCTCTATGTTTTAAGAAGTGTTTTAAGTGAAAATTCATTGACCAAGGTCAAAGATTTAGGAAACAGTCGACCGATTAGCTGTTTAGAGCCTGCCGGGCCCAAATTAGGGTTTTGAAATTTGCTAACCGATTGCTTTCGAAATCATTTCTTCTTCTTGAAACAAGTTTTAAAATGTTTTAGGAAAGTGTTTTGAAGCCTTTGAAGGCTTTGGTTTGATAAAAATATCGAATCCCGGTCGCTTTCGGTTGAAACCCTAATCTGGGCTTTGAAAGGGCCTTTCGAGCTTCAAGAGCCAATCATGAGCCAGAAGGCTCAACTGACCTTGCCACTGATCAACTTAGCTACAAAACACACTTTAAATATCTATGCCAAAGCCTTGAGACCATTCGAGACAAGATCGACAGTCATTCAGGGCTTTTGTGATTCAAAGGACAAAACTGCCCTTCAGTCACAAAAGGCCTTATTTTCTATCAAGCCTGGCTCAGAATGATATGAAATTTAGCAGGGATGTTCCTAGACTCTCTAAAAACCTAATGTAAAAAGAACCGACTCAATCTGACATAAAAACTTAGATGTGATAATGACCTCTATCTAATTACCCACAAAGGGTAAAACTGGCAACTTAGGGTTTTGACACCCTATTTCACCTCTAATCATAGGCAACCATTCATGACCATACTCATGGTCAAAAATGGATGCCTACAAATAGTACTAGTCAGTGGGCTCTCAAAGCAAGGTTTGAAACTAGAGATCCTTGAGTGGATTTGTTGACATAAAGAAATTGGAGGTTTAGTTTCTACGTTCTCTACCCTGAAGATCCTTGTGAAACTAATATGGCAAAGAGCGAACCCATTAGACCTAAGGCTGGAACCAAGAAAGCCTTCTCCAAGACTGGGACTAGCCAATGGAAATTGCGAAAAAGATATGAGGCCGGAGATCCCGAAGTAGGTCTGTTAGGGGAACCTAGTGGAAAGTTCGACTTCTATGTCCTTTACCCTAAAATGGAGAAGCCCACATTTGAAGAACCCATTGCTCCTTCTGGTTGGGGTGATAACCTTAACTCACTTAAAAAAGATGTTCTTGTGGCTCAGGTTGAACCCAAAGATCCAAACTTCATCCGTTTTGAGAAAGCTAGCCAGGGTATTCTTAAGAAGTATTTCACAACCAAGATCACTGATATGAATGGGGAAACCCATTACCGAACTGTCTATCCAAGACAACCATGGATCACCCAATATTTCATATCAAGTTCAACTTCTGCCGAGTCTACCATAGATGATGGGTCAGAGAATGAGATTGATATCATAGAATGGGAAGATTTGATGAATACACCCGAGGAGATAGCAGATATTTGGGCCAGTGATGAAGAAGATGTTAACCATGTCACTAGAGGAGGTCGTCATTTTAAGCCCGCCAACTTGGAATCCGACAATCCTTTGGGAGAGTTAGAAAGATCCCAACGCACTGAGGTTCAAGAGGAAGAGGAAGAGATACTGAAACAGCTTAAGCGTACTCAAGCCAATATCACCATCTGAGGACTTTTAATGGCTTCTCAAAAGCACAGGCAGACAGTACTCAGGCTACTCAACCAAGTTCAGATTCCCATCGATACTTCACCCGAGGGTTTAGTCAGTCTGGTAAGTCCAGTTCAGCATTGACAGTCAATATCCTTCACAGAGTCAGACCTTCCGAAGAAAGGACCTCATAATTTGCAAGCTTTGTATGTCACGGTGGATAATATGGGCAAGAGAATTCCTACAGTGTTGATAGATAATGGGTTAGCCTTGAACGTATGACCCCTCAGCACCGCCACTTCCTTGGGCATCGAACCATCAGAATTCAAACCATTAGGGCAAACTGTGAGAGCATATGATAATACTCGAAGGGAAGTAGTTGGCGTGATCACTTTACCTTTAGCCATCGGGCCTGTAGAGTTCCAAGTCGATTTCCAAGTACTAGACGTACCTGCTTGTTTCAACCTTTTACTTGGTAGACCATGAATCCATCCAATTGGGGTTGTGCCTTCTTCCTTCCATTAAAAAGTTAAGTTCCCCTACAAAGGCTCAGTGGTGACATTGAAGGAAGATTCTGAGATCACTCCTACCCGTATACCTATCTGTGAGATCAAGCCAGAGATTGAAGAAATACCATTGACAGGCTCCGAATACATACAATGTGTAGAGATTGAATTTGGATGTTAAAAGAAAATGGTGCTAGACTGTAGTCCGTATGGGAATATACAAGTAGGTCAGATCATGAAAAATATGGGCTTCTTTCCAGGAATGGGCTTAGGCCGCCGTCATCAAGGCATACCTGGTCCTATCGAGTATCCTTCAGCAATTCATCCATTCGGGTTGGGCTATCAAAGTACTGGAGATGATAGAAAAGAGATGGCACAGAAAAGAAGAGAAAGACAGTTGGCCAAAGAAGAGGGACGAGTCCCTAACCTCACTCTGAAACCTTACCGGCCTACTCTGAATGGGGCTTTTGTCAAAGAAGGGGATGATTTCCCTTATTGTGGGTTCCCCGAGCCCATTTACCTTGAAGATCAGAAAGCTAGAGTTCCTGGGTTTGAAATCTTCTTCAACACTCCACTACCTCTCTCTCCAACACTCCACTACCTCTCTCTCCAACTACCATCACAGCCGAAGAGCGTACATAGTTTGACTGGGTCGACCATATTGATGAAGTCGCCATAGGGGCTATGTTCAAAGAGATCGCCTGCATCGAAGAACATGTTCATGAACCAGATCCTATCCACCTCATTGAAGATACCACCAATCCATTGACCAACTGGAGCCTTGAGTATGAGCCTCGAGTTGAAGACTCAGTCGCGGAAGATTCATTCCCATCAGATGATAGCTTGTAGGATTTCTATGCTTTCTTTCTATATGATTGTAGAATAGGACTCTTGTTTTTCCATTTTTCAATAAAATCATCCCTCCTTTATTAAGAGGCGAATGTTAGCTTAGTTATCCCTCTTTCTTTATGATAAAAAAAGTATTCATTTTTCTTTATTCTTTGCATTTGCAGCTTATCCCTTCTATCTTCTATGGGTGTATGTGGCATGAACATAGATCCTAGAGAGGATGTTCCCCCTGAGTTTGAACAACGAAGGGAAATGGAATATGCTCGACCTAATGTGGATGAATTAATATCAGTTAATTTAGGATCCGATGAATAGCCTAAGATAATTAACATTGGGGCAACTCTGTCACCACAAGAACAAGAAAAATTGGTAGGATTGTTGAGAGAAAACATAGAAGTGTTTGCATGGTCGTACAAAGATATGCCGGGAATAGACACCGACATAGTATAACACTTTATTCCTACTAATCCGGGGGTTAAGCCAAAAGCAGAAGTTAAGGAGAATGAAGCCGGAGTGAGCATTGAAAATCAAGGATGAAGTAGTAAAACAGATGAATGCTGGATTTCTCCAAGTAGTAGAATACCCCGAGTGGTTAGCTAACATTGTGCCGGTGCCTAAGAAGGATGGGAAGGTTAGAATGTGGGTAGATTTCCGAGATTTGAACACAGCGTGCCCTAAAGATGATTTTCTTTTGCCACACATAGATATTCTGGTAGATAATACCGCCGGTCATGCTTTGTTATCTTTCATGGATGGGTTCTCGGGTTATAATCAGATAAAGATGGCCCCTCTAGATATGGAGAAAACCTCATTCATCACTCAATGGGGGACCTTCTGTTATCGAGTTATGCCCTTTGGCCTAAAGAACGCTGGTTCTACCTATCAGAGAATGGCAACCACCTTATTACATGATATGATTCATAAGGAAGTTGAGGTGTATGCGGATGATATGATCGTGAAGTCTAAGGATCGAGAAGGCCATTTTGAGGCTCTAGGCAAATTCTTTCAAAGAATTAAGCAATATAACCTGAGATTGAATCCTCAAAAGTGCGCCTTTGGAGTAACTGCGGGGAAGTTACTGGGATTTATGATCACTCAGAAAGGAATAGAGGTCGACCCGGGAAAGATTAAAGCCATCACGGAGATGCAGCCGCCGAAGAGAGAAAAAGAGATTTGAGGATTCTTAGGCAAAGTTCAGTTTATCAGTCGATTCATAGCATAGCTGACCATGATTTGTGAGCCTATCTTTAAGCTTCTTAAGAAGGATGTACCCACGAAGTGGAATGATGCGTGCCAAAAAGCCTTTGAAACCATTAAGAGGTATTTGAGCAACCCACCAATATTAGTTCCCTCGCGGCAAGGTGAGCCTTTGCTACTTTATTTAGCACTCACTGAAACTGCGATGGGAGCTATGTTAGCTTAATATCTACCAGAATCCCGAAAGGAGAATGCAGTGTACTATTTGAGTAAGAAAATGACCGACTATGAGGTTAAATACGACGCATTAGAGAAAACATGTGTGGCATTGGTGTGGGTTACCCAAAAGCTCCGCCATTACATGCTGTCTTTTCAAGTGCAACTCATTAATCGCATGGACCCCTTGAAGTACTTATTGGAGAAGCCGGTGTTATCCTATAGGACAGCCCGTTGGTTATTACTATTATCAGAGTTCGACATTTAATATGTGGTGCAGAAATCAATGAAAGGGAGAGCAGTGGCAGAGTTTCTAGCAGAGCATCCATCGTCAGTAAAAAAATCATCTGAGTACCATTTTCCCGACGAAGAGATTCTAGAAGTAAGCAAGGAGCCTTGGAAAGTTTTCTTTGATGGGGCTCGTAATAAGAGAGGATGTGGAATAGGTGTGTTGTTAGTTAAACCGGAGAATAACTTGATACCATTATCTGTTAGGTTATCCTTCGATGCCACTAATAATATAGCCGAATATGAAGCTTGTATCCTAGCATTGGAAGCCGCCTTGGAGTTGGGTGTGGAAGAATTAGAAGTATATGGGGATTCCGCCCTAATCATATGTCAGACTAGAGGAGAATGGAAGACTCGGGATAAGAAGTTGCTACCTTACCATGAATACTTAGAGACTTTGGTGAAAGAATTTCGTCAAATCGACTTCTTTTATCTGTCTAGGTTAAAGAATAAGTTTGCGGATGCCTTAGCCACTCTAGCATCCATGGTAGATATCCCTAAAGATGAAGGTGTAACTCCTCTCATTATCGAGTCCCAAGAAGAGTCGGCCTACTGTTGTGTTATCCAAGAAGGAGAGCCGAATGATGGAAAGCCATGGTACTATTGATCGTTCTACGATTTTGTCTCTTTTCTATGCATTTTGCTGCCCTATTTTAGCATTTTAGTTTAATATTTGTGCTTTGTTAGTTTATTTTAGTGTCAATGTGTGTTTTGTGCTTTTTGTAGGAATTAACCCTAATTCGTAGGAGCTTGGTTCAAGGAGGATTGCATGATAGGAGGATGGTTTGAGATGGATTTAATGTGCCAAAGTTGAAAGAAAAGTGCTTGAAGCCATTTGGAGAATTTTGGAGTTGTGCAGTTTTTTCCCGACGAAAACTTCCAACTTCAAATGGTCATATCTCCCTCATCCGGACTCCGATTTTGACGTGCGACCTATCGTTAGAAAGCTTGGGAAGTCTAGTTTTTGAATTAGGGAGGCTCATAAAGAGTTACATAGACACGGCTATCGATAGCGGTCATTTACCTATCGATAGATGACACTTTCTGTCCGGCGATTTCATTTGTTCGACTTCTCTATCGATAGGTGAATGACCGCTATCGATAGAGAAGTCGTAAATTCGATGAATCTGAGTCTTTTCCTTGTAAATAGCTTGTTTTTGAAGGGCTTAAGAGTCTTTTGACTCCCTAAGGTTTTGGGGGAGTATAAATAGCATGCTTTAGGGCAGATTTTGGGGGGTAGAGTGTGGAGGAGAGTCCCCTTTTGGGGCAGCCTTCTCTTTAGGATTTTCTAGGATTTTCTTAGCATTTTCTTGCCATCCAAACACTTCTAAATCTAGTCTAAATGGCTTATGATCGAACTATGTGGTGGAGGAGCGCTCAAGGATCGCCGATCTACTGCATGGGTGGCTAGGTCACTTGGTGATGGGGTTTGGAGAAGGATTTTGGTGAGGTTTTTAGTCACCATTTTGTAATTAATGTTATTTAATGTTGGGATAGACTTGTATTTGAGAGCCTTGAGCTTTGAACCGTTTTTATCTCAATATGTTTTAGTTTTCTGTGATTGCTATTACGTACAAATACAAGTGGTATTCACTTTAATGAATGATTGAGTTAATGATGGTTTGATTGTTAGCATAGGTTATGCATTATCGTTGAGATTTTGATAGTTTATGGCTTATGATTAATGGTTATACACTTTATCATTCATATCATTTTGGTTAACCTATTCTTGTAGTTTAGGTTACCATTATCCCACATTTCAATAGCATTTCCTATTACAATTGGTGCCTACTTGCCCTAATCCAATCCAACCCCATTGCTATTCTCCATTTTTAATTTTTAATTTTAATTTAGTTTATTTGTTTTCTTAATTTTTTTTAATTAGGAATTTAAATAACCAACCAATCTTTGAAACCAACTCTCACTAGAATAGACCCCCTTTTTGACTACCTATTCGAATTAACAAACGTTCTCTGTGGACGACCCGCACTCATCCTGACTCTACGAATTGAGGTTAAATGTTTGTTGAGTGTGGTCTTATAAATTCTTTTAAATCTTGGCGCGTGGCGAGGAATTAACCTCCCTCGCCGTGGTGCGACCAACTATGACATCCAGCAGTTTGTAGAAAAAAGAGAATATCCGAAAGATGCATCATCCGTAGACAGAAAGACCATAAGAAGGTTAGCCAGTTAATATATATATTTTGTGTGGGGGGAAGTTGTATTGGAGATCACACGACAGAGTGCATCTGTTGTGCGTCAATGAACAAGAAGCAGAAAGGATAGTATTGGAAGTGCATGAAGGGGCTGGGGCTCCGCATATGAATGGATACATGCTAGCTAAGAAGATCGTGAGACTAGAGTATTATTGGTCAACCATGGAGAGGGATTTCCATCTACATGTCAAGAAGTGTCATAAATGTCAAGCGTTTGCAAGTGGAAAACATCAACCCTCGATGCCACTCACTACCATGTCTTCGCCATGGCCATTTGCAACATGGGGCATTGATATCATTGGCAAGGTAAACCCCGCAGCATCGAATGGACACGAGTACATCCTGGTCGCCATAGATTATTTCACCAAGTGGGTAGAAGCTGCATCTTACAAGACATTGAATGCCAACCAAGTAGCGAAGTTCATAAAAAATAATATCATCTATCGATATGGAGTGCCCCATGAGTTCATCTCTGACAATGGATGGCATTTCCGAAAGGAAACCGAAACACTCTTATAAAAGACCACCTGTAGACATCCATTTTTGACCATGAGTATGGTCATGAATGGTTGCCTATGCTTAGAGATAAAATAGGGTGTCAAAACCCTAAGTTCCCAGTTTTACCCTTGTGGCTAATCAGATAGCAGTCTTTATCGCATGTAGGTTTTTAGGTCAGATTGAGTCGGTTCTTTTTGCATTTAGTTTTTAGAGAGTCTAAGAGTATCCCTGTAAAGTTTCATGGCATTATGAGCCAGGCTTGATAGAAAATAAGGCATTTTGTGACTTGAAGGGCAGTGTTGTCCTTTGAATCACAAAGGCTCTGAATGGTTGTCGATCTTGTCTCGAATTGTCCCGAAACTTTGGCATGGATATTTAGGGTATGTTTAATAGCTAAGTTGATCAGTGGTAAGGCCTGTTAAGCCTTCTTGCTCATGTTTGGCTCTTGAAGCTCGAAAGGTCCTTTCAGGCCCATATTAAGGTTTCGACCGGAAGTGACCGGGATTCGATATTTTTATCAAACCAAAGCCTTCAAAGGCTTCAAAACACTTTCTTAAAACGTTTTAAAACTTGTTTCAAGAAGAAGAAATGATTTCGAGACCAATCGGTTAGTGGATTTCAAAACCCTAAAAGAGCCCGATAGGCCCAAAACAGCTAATCGGCTTGGTTTCTCTCAACCCCTTGACTTTGGTTAAGGTTTTTCATCCTCAAGCTCTTCTAGAAACATGGAGAATCGAATCACGATCGTTTTGGCACTTGAATCGTCAAATTTGGACTTGAAACGGGCTTGAAAAGCAGAAAACAGCCGAGACGGGTCGAGATAGGGCAAAATTGGGCTGAGGGCTCGATGACCATCCCTCCATGGACGGTTGGCCGTCCAAGCTGGACGGTTGACCATCCTAGGATGGACGGTCATCCATGCCCAATGCCCAGATTCGCCCAATTTTGATTTTTTGAGAGTTTTGATGCTTTGGGACTCTTCCAATGGCTATCTAACTCAGCTATGAGGGTTTGGTTTGACCTTGGAGACCTTGGAAGACACATTTAGGGCCCTTGGATTATTCCTTAGGGTTTTAATGTGCACCATTGATCAATTTGGAGCTTTTCTATATATACATCACTTAGGAATAGGTTTAGGGGAGGCTAACTTTGCATTGGAGACTTGGAGGCACTTGTAGCAGCCCTCTACACCATAGCCACAAATTTGGAGGCAACCAAAGGTTGAAGAAGAAGGCTAAAAGCAAGGAAGAAGAAGGCTAAAGGTTAGTTTCATACCCCACTGTGCTTAGATTTCAATTCTACATAACATAGTTGAGAATGGGCTTGTTTAGGATAGTTTAAATTTCTGCATAATGTATAGCTTAGTTCCTTCTAATTATATGCATGATGTAAGATAGGAATATATGTTTAGAAGTGATGTTTAGGTGTCTAGAAGTAATGTTAATGGAGTCTTGCATATAGGAGTTTAGTTGTGCATGAGTATTCTTCTATTTTGAGTGATAGTATTAGTTTCATTATTTTATATGTTCTTACATGATGAACATGGTTTTCTTCCTAATTTAAGAACATGATTATTGATATATGAATGTTGTGAGTATGATTGGGATTAATTCCATGTTTAGAATGTATGTTAGGAATTGATTTTAGTCTTATGATTTTTTTTGTTTTCTAATAGGGATGCTTGTTTGAGTCTTTTGTGTCAATAGTCATTGTTGGAATGATAGGAGTAGTTTTAAGCATTGTATGTCAAGTTTAGTATTATTCTTGTTTTATTTCAATTAAGTTTACCATATGGAATGCATTGATGCGATTGGTATATGAATTGTGATCGAGGGAGCAAGCAAAGGAAAGTTTCTTCCCTTGTGGTAGACTTGATAGCTATCCATAGATTGTTTTGCATGAGTATCTTAGTATATTATATTAGCATGCATGTTAGGATTTTTATTTAGTATTTATGTGGATTAAGAATGGTTTTCAAGCCATTTTAAGTATGTATTCAAATCTGTCCGGATTTGAATATATGCTTTAAATGGACTTTTTTTATCATTTTTAAACCACATTTTGCATTGTTTTTTATATAGCAATGATAGTATATCATGTTAGATTGCATCTTAGCTCATCTTCACATTTTTTCTTTGTTATTTTCATGGGTTTTAATTTATTTTTAGAGATACATTCAAATCTGTCCATGGATTGAAATTGACTTTAAAGTAAGTTAAAATCCATTTTTAGGGCCAAATCCAACTTAGAAATATGCCTAGGTTCACATAGTTTGATTAGATTGCATTTAGGGTCATTTTTCATGCATTGATTGCGTTGTTTGTTGCATTTTTTATTTATTTTATTTAAATTCCAGCAAGCATGCATTTAGCATTTTAGGTGTTAGACTAACCTAGGATTAGTTAGAAATCCTAGGATTAGGGGGATCATTTGATCCCACTTAGGATTCTTCTTTGTTGTAAGAATTACACTAGATTTAAGATTCGAATGAATTTAGGATCCTATGTTCGAGAGAATTTTTAAAATTAATGTTTTATCAAAATTAATCTACAATTAATTGAATCCCAATGAAATTGGAACTCTGAGTTTGATTTGGAATGAAATTCCACCCTTTGAAAGGATTTAACTCGGGATAGAATTCTCATTTTGAAAAGAGTTGTGATTGGATAAGAATTGTGTTTTAAAAAGAATTCTAAATTCATTGGGAATTTATTAATTGATGAATTATTTTCTAAAAA
>JAESVK010034347.1:0-10572 GCA_017140935.1 Hamamelis virginiana | reverse complement strand
TTTCCTCTATTTTTGCAATATTCCCAAATTTTTTCCTGTCAAATTAATAGTATATATCACTTCTATAATTATATACAAACTATATTTCAATCATATGGCGCCTTCTGCCCCTCCCATATCATCAGCAACCAACAATCACCAAGAGAAGTAGAAATTAATACATATTAGATAAGTGGGTTTATACCTGAAGATGAATATATCTTCAATCTAACAAAATAGAACTAGACGGAACAAAATCTGTGTTTCCAACATTGCAAAACGAGATTTGGCTTGCACGTACAGTCTCAACTACAATATCAAATACACCTCTATGAGTATAAAAGATATAATAAATTTATATCTCAAATGATATCACTATCATATCTAGTTAGGTGATTTACCTGTCAAAAAATTACTTTGCCTCTTTCTCCTCTTATCAAAAAGCCCAGTTCATGCAGATATATAGTTTCATTGGCTCCAATGAATTACCAAAAAATGTCACCAAAATGGGAGCCACTCCAAGTTTGGAGAAATTTTCCTTTGACATCATCCAAAAAACTGTCCATCCATTGTATGTGACCACACCATTGTGGCTTACTCTCTCAATAAAGATTATAACAATAAAATCTTGCTAAATCTCTAATAATACAAGTAGCTATGGTAAAAGCATATGACACCGCAGGAAGACCACAGAGAACAAAATCTAAGTTTGTATCTGGTAAATGCCAAACTAGTCCTTGTCACACTGAAGTAGTATCTCCATATATAAACTACCACAAATGCACTTTACTTGGGGATTCTAAAGAGAATGAAATTTAATAATGTTAACTCCATTTAATTGGCCACTTAAAGATAAGATCAAACCTGGATGGCCCAACCATCAAATGATCCTGTTAGGAGAACCTCCGAGGCTGAATTAGGCCAGACTATGAAAGCAGTGCGAAGAAGTTGAAGAGTTATACGAGCATCATCAATTCTCTTCTGCCTCTCTTCCACTATCTTTTACGCATCACTGTATAGCGTAAGAATGTGAAATCATCAATGGAGAAATGCAAGTACAGATGCATATGTTACTCAGCAAACAAAATTATGCATACATTATTGTTAATGCCATCTTTCCTTCTAATACCGCTAACTTTGCACATATTGACGGCAATCTGTTCTGGGCATTCAAGATTTCATTTTCTTGAAACTCCCAAGCATCAGAAAGCTTTAGCAAATCATCAGAAGACCTTTCATGACCCTGATGAAGAATATGTAACACAATCAAAGAAGTAATTTATAAACCCCAGAAAAGTGTTCAAAGAATTATGACTATATGGAAAAGCTGCAGAACATGTCCAATAGAAAATATAGATGGAAATGTGACATGCAGAACATGTCCAATAGAAAATATAGATGGAAATGTGACATACAGAACATGTCCAATAGAAAATATAGATTGCAGGCATTTACCAAATAAGATTTCAACTCAAGAGAGCCCAAGGATCAATATATAATATGAAGGCAGATTTTCTAAGATGGTAAACCATTTGCAGGCAAATCCCAAGAACATTGCATTCACATAATATAAGCACCTGTTCAATAATCTAATTGTTCATGATTTTTAACAATCTCAAAAGCCCAACAAGGCCCCAAAACAAAAGATACATATCTTTGGCCATCAATCAAGAGATATATAGAAGCAGATCTGAAGTAATCTCATGGTTCTAATCCTATTAACTGAAAATTAGAGGGCTCAAGATCATTGACCCCAGTCCATAAAACCATGTGACTGGCCAAGAGAATAATCAACCAAAAAACACGGTACTCCTTATAAAGAGACAACCCAACACGGTACTCCTTGTTTCCACCATGAGTTGGACAACTTTCTGCAACCAACAGAAGGCCCCTGTTCAGGTAACAGAACAAATTTGCTAAAGGAAATAGAAAGAGTAATCAAACGTAAGGTACCTGCTGTTGATTCCACAAGACCATGTTGTGAATAGCCCAATACTACATAGCTTTTCATTTAGTAGACTCAAGACCTGATTTATGTAATAAATGAATATTATATATACTTGAACGTCATGCCTATATCATGTATAACACATGCTATAATACGCAAAACTTTCCCACTAGTAAGTAAAATAAATAGCAACAATAAGCAACATAACTTATGATTAATGAAGTGAATGGCAATATGTACCTTGTCATTTTTCAAAGCATAAAGAGAGATCCAGATAAGCACAATTGACAAGTTCTCAGCTTACAACCTTTTGCTTGCCCATTTCATTGATCTTAAAGTTCTTGTGCTGACACAATTTAAGGGATATATAATGAAGTTCAATCAATGAGAAATAAAAATGCAACACAAATAGCTTGCCAAAGAAAAGTGAAGATTAAGTAGATTATAATCTGAACTTAGACCAAGACTACCCATATAAAACCAGTGGACCATTCCAGCATTCCCACAGTTACCTCACTTTTCTGGTGTTTGACAATATCAGAAACATTAGCTCTCCCGTCATGCCTCCTTTTCCAAGTCCCCAGAGAGAAGAGCCAAACATCTCAGAGCTCCATGCACTACACAATGTAAACAATTCGAAACCACCTTGATTTGTGCTAGTTCGAAACCACCTTGAGAGCATCCAATCAAACTGGAAGCTTAAGGAAGCACTTGGGTTTATTTTTAGCTAGGCAAATTTTGGGGCTTTCTAAACAATTCCCCAGCCATCTTATTAGTGTCAGCATAATTACAGTTATCATGCTAGCTCTTGTATTCTTACGTACTTTCGGAGGGTGCACTAGTGTTATCTCTTCTAGTTTCTCTACCTAGTCATCTCATCACAGTAATAGATGTAACACAGATACACTTGATTAAAAATTTCTGGTTTTAGGCTTCCCAATTTTACCCCAATAACTCTTTTAACAAAAACCATTAAACCATATTATGAACATAAATGAACTGAGCTTGTAAATAAGAAGGCTTGGATTTGGCTCAAGAACAAGCTTCCAACAATTAAGGTATGCTCAAGTATGGATCAGCTTGTAAAAGTTTCCCCGAGCTCTTAAACTCAACAAAAAGTGATGCACCAATGGATAGGGCTTAGAGGCAATGCATTAAAAGGTCTCCAAAACCCTAAATCAAAATCCAACACCCAAAATGTGACACTCATATATAAATTAATTACAGGATTAACGACATATAAAATGATTTGAGTTTGTTTAATATATCAACATACAATAACAGGCAGCTGAGATATACATTCATACATAGATGTATGTATGTATGAATCAAGTGTTGTGAGCCTTTTGAAGTACAGATCGACCCACCACACAACAATACAAAGCCCCGCCCCTCCCCGCCCCAAAAGGAAATAAAGTTTGGTGTAGGCTCATTAAGCTAAATGAGCTGACTTGAAGCTAAGTGCCACGTGCAAGCCTTTTAATTAAGCTAATCCTCAACTCTTAAAATGCCAAGCCAGGACAGTTTTTTGATAAACTATATATTCTACAAACATGGCCACTTCTAAGCACCCAAATACATTTAGTGAAAACATTCATGAATTTCAACTAACATTTCCCACCTAATGTGATATTACTCGACCCATCAAAATGTTTGAACTTTGGACACTAATCTGATACAAGACTCCACAAACAATGATCAAGATAAAACTTAAATTTGATATAAGGTCTAAGAGTCTAAATAAATCAAGTTTCGTTTAATTCGGAGGAACTACCTTCAGAATATAATGTACAAACTTAAGTGGAGTTTAACACCATGCTCAAAGAATGAAACATAACCTGAATTAACCTTCAAAATTAGCAAGAAATTTTGATTAATGTGAATCAAGATAACGTCAAGGAAAGAGATTAATGAGAACCATTTATGCTATGTTTTCTTACAATACATTAGGAAAAATTAAATTAAATTAAATTAAAAGAAAGAGAAAAGAGGGGGAAAAGAGGGGAAAGATCCCTTCACACCTTCAATCCGAATCCACACAACCTAATCCATGAAACCACAACCACCAACTCAGCTATTAAGAGGAACAATATTTTAAAATAAATAATATTACATATACAGGAATAAGAACAAAAGTAAGAAACACTATATATATAAGACTTTAGACATCTAGATGAAAAAATCGCAGAGATGAAAACAAATCCCGCACCACCAAGAACAACTAATCCCGTGAACTGAATGAACAACTCAGCAACAACACGACTGAGTCAAGATCTGCAGCAACTCAAACTCATAACAACAAGATACGTACCTCAAGGATGTTGGAGATGATTGGGGCCAACTTCGGTAGCAGATCGAGACTAGGGTTTGATGGAGAATCCGTGTGAGGCCTCCCTCTGTTTTGAAGAAGAACAGATCTAAAGATCTACAGATCAACAGATCGGCAGAATTATCTCCAGTGAGGCAACGAGATTATCAGGTCAAAGACGTGCTGCTAGCTAGGGTTTCGAGAGGGGTTTTGGAGGGAAAACCCAAACCGAGCGCGCCACCAGAGCTGGGTAGACATTTGTTTTGAGATCGAGGGAAGGAGAGGTAGATCAGGCAGTGGAAACTTTATTTTTGAGCAAAACGGTGTCGTTTTACTCTAGTGCCAAATAAAAAATATATATATAAACCCCTCCTAAATTAAGTTGTCTTCTAAAATAAGCTATCAAAGACAGTTTACAAATAGCTGTCCTTAAATATTTTATAGAGAAGACAGTTCATAAAAGTTGTCTTATTTTTTAAGTTTTAAAGACAGTTTTCAAAACTGTCTTCTTTAGACTGTCTTCTTTGACTATTATTGTAGTGGTGTGGGGTTGTCGTAAAAGGGGAGCACAAAGGTTTTGAAATTGACTTCTTCGGCAAATTGATTGCTGTTTTCGTTCTAGAATATTGTGGGGGTAATCGAGTGATCCTTTTCAAATGTGATTGGTGGGATATTAGTAATAAAAAGGGAATATACACAGATGAGTATTTCACAAGTGTTAATGTGTCTAATACATGGTATAAGGATGACCCATTTGTGCTAGCATCTCAAGCTGATCAAGTCTTTTACCTTAAAGACACTAAATTGAAAGGTAGTTGGTATGTTGTTCAAAAGGCACCTCCCAGAAACTCGTACGATGTTCCAGAGGTAATAGCAACAGAAAAAAATGAAGAAGTTGATAGGGATGATGAACATGAACAATACGAGTCATACAGGATTGATGAGTCTGTCCAAGATGATGATCTTGATGTTGGTTTGCTTAGGGGTGATGTGGATCCAGTATATATTGACGCCACTACCGTGAGTATAAATATTATGGTAAATGATCAAGTTGAACGCACTTTTATCAATGATGATGAAAGTGATAATGAAGATGATACAATGATTAATTACAATGATGATGAGGAACAACTGCTGCCTACTAATGATGATACAGACACAGAAGATATATTGTGACTACTTATTAATGAATATTAATTCTTTCATAAACTCTTTGTACTTTTTTTAAATTACTTTTTGTGCACTAATTTATTTTTGGAAGAATCGCATAAATTAATCTTTTCTTAATTGATATTTATTGTTATGTAGTTTTTTTGGTATACAGTTTTTATGGCACCAGGTTTACGTTTACGTGCACCCGTATCCAACTTGTCAAGTAGCATTACTTCTGCAACAGATGTTGCTGGATCATCTGAGTTAATTGCTCCTGCACCCAATATTCCTAATACTAACATGAGTAAGCTTATATACTTAATTATATTCCATATTCTGCTAGTATTTTTATCATTTTTTTTGTGGTGTTTCAGTGTAGTTAAGTTTTGAAGGGAAAAAAAAGGGATTAAAAATTGTTATATTAAAAAGATTCATTTTTTTCCCTAGATGCAGGAACTTTTAGAAGAAGACGTGGTAGGTCACGTGGCATCGCACTGGCTAGGTATCGTGAGATTACTGGTACACGTCCTAAGATTATTTTTCCACCCGGAAAACTTGTACCGGTGGGTAATTGGTCTAAGGAGTTTTCTACGGAAATCGGAATATTATGCCGTCGGTTTGCACCTTTGACATGCAAATTGTGCAGATCTGTTCCAGCTACAGATAAAGCAATAATATATCAACGTATTGAAGTAAGTAGTGAATACTGTTTCTTTTGTACCATTATATTTTTCATATTGTTTATATTATAATATCTGTGTAACAAAAACATTGATTTGTTTTAGGATAAATTTGAGATCGACTTGGAGCTTCCTAACGTAAAGA
This sequence comes from Hamamelis virginiana, assembly GCA_017140935.1. NCBI lineage: Eukaryota > Viridiplantae > Streptophyta > Magnoliopsida > Saxifragales > Hamamelidaceae > Hamamelis > Hamamelis virginiana. The sequence continues at coordinate 4,360 of JAESVK010034347.1, read as the reverse complement.
GAGGGCTCGAAAAATATCTTGCTACTCGATTTAGAAATTACAAACACAGATTGCACAAACACTACAAAGAGAATGGAAGAGGTGATCAAGCTCGTCAAAACCCCTACGATAGTGTTTCACAGGAGAACTGGGATGTAATTTGCGACAACTTTGAGGATCCTCACTTTAAGGTACATTATTATTAAATTTTAAAATATATATTATTTAAATATTATGTTGATAACAATCTTAATAACAATTTGTGAACATATTTCACACAGAAACGAAGTGAAACAAATGAGGCAAATAGGAAGAAGTTATTAGAAAACCACCGTGCAGGCTCGAAGCCATTTGTTCGGCTTCGTCATGAGATGGTATCAATTATACATATTTGTATTTTATTAAAAACAATACTTTGTTAATTGACTTGTTAAGAAAATAATTATAAATATTCTATTATGGGTTGAAAAAACACAGCGAAACCCTGAGACTCAAGAGGAGCCAGACATGATGACATTTTACAAGGTGACACGTTGGAATGAAGACAAGGGTTGGGTGACTGAACATTGTGAGAAGAAACATGTAAGTAAAGTTAGCATATAGACATTATCTTTATTCATTATTTCTTTATTTACTAAGTCGGTATTTCTTTTTTTCTTTTTATTTGTATGAATGATTTTTAAATTGTAGGATGAGATGACACAACTACAGTCTCAATCCATGGCAGAGGGCAATAGTCAGATGAGCCCAGATGAGATATTTACCCAAGTAAGTGGTGTGAAGTCAGGATATGTACGTGGTCTCGGGCATGGTGAGATGCCAATGCCATCAACTCATCGCAGTCGTGTTGCTGATGTTGAGGCAGCTACTAGAAGGGCCGAACGGGCAGAAAGACATGCTGAGGAACTGCAGACAGAGTTACAAACTATGAGGTCAACAGTGGATTCTATGAATTCAAGACATTCTCAAATGGAGTCTATGTTGCAAAGTATCTTGTCAAGGTTGCCCAGTAGTGACAATTCATCCATGGTAAGTTGTATGTCAATAGACAAAATTTTTCTTCAAGTTACACACATTTCAATTATATGTTTTGTTAAAATTAATTATATATAATTAACATTAATTGTTTGTTGTTGCAGATTTGATTATGATGGCTTGCTTTCTAATGGATGTTGGGGCCGGGATGCTCTACTTTTGTTTTGAGTTTGGTTTTATAATAATGGATGTTAAAAATGCTATATTTGCTTGGTTTTATTTGTTTTCTTTAAATGAACTATGTGTTTTTCTCCTCACATTTGGAATATTTTGATGGACAAAATATGTATTGGACAGGTTGGGAATGCATGTTTTAAGTATTTACATTAAAAACTATATATTTGAAAATTTGAGTTGTTGATTTTGAATGGTTGTACATTTTTGCAATCAGGTTTAATGAATTGTATAATTTGTAAATTGGCTAAATACAGATATAATTATGTTTTCAAATGAATTGCATTATCAGGTTATTATTATAATGCTAGTATGAATAATATTATTAAGTTATTTATGCTGGATTAAAATGAACTATACTATTAGGTTATCAATTCTGGCCAAAATATAAATAAAGTAATGGAATGTTTAAAATAAATTTGAATTTTCATTTGCGACAATAGGTATCCTGAAATTACGTACCATTTGTGACAAAAATAAATTTAAATTTTTTGTCGCAATTGCTTACTATTTTGATGACACACAAGTATTTGCGACAATACTTTTTGTCGGAAAAAGCGGACAAAATGGTATGTTTTATTGGTATTTGTGACAAGATTTTTATCATATTTACGACAAAATTACAAAATTTAAGCAACAAAAACAATTTGTCATTAAAATTGAATATTTTGCAACAATTATAAGTGTGTCGCTAATAGGTTATAATTTGTGACATATATAATGTCGTTGCTAATATATTATTTTTTTTGTCGCTAATAAATTTGTCGCAAAAAGTTTGTTTTTTGTGTTAATTATTAATTTGTCACTAATAATATAGTTTTCATGACAATTAAAAATGTGTCGCTAAAAGTTTACCTATTTGTCGCCAATAATTTTGTCGCTAATAGTATGCTTTTTGGGACGACAACAATTTTGTCACTAATAATTTATTTTTTGTGACAATAACTAATGTTGTCACTTTATAGTTTCTGTGACGAGCATCTAGTGACAACGAGATGACGAACTCATTTTTGTCGCAAATGATCATTTGTGACGAATTTGAAACTTTTTGCGACAAATTTTTTTGTTGCAAAAGAGCTAATTTGTTGTAGTGTCTCCTCGCATAATGAGAGTACATATAATTTCACCTAACTCTGAGCGAATTATTCATGAGTGGATTATCCTGGTGAGATATTTTGTTGGCTAATTCACACACACTCTGAATTTTGAATATCATAGCTTGAGTTATCTTTTTGCTAGTATTTTGAACTCTGACTGATTTTCTTGTTAAAGTGATGAAAACTCATAACTTTGTCTTTAGTGAAATGTCATAAACTGAGAAATACTATTGATGTACATGAGAAAACTTCTACATGTTTGTGGGCATCATTTTTGCAAACCCTCACGAGACTACAACTCGTCCACTAGGGGTAACCTAGGGGTTTAAAGGCTTATTGCATATGCTAAATGCAATCGCGATTCCCAGCGAAAGTGGCATTTTAATTTCATTTTTTATGTTTATTTTGCTTTACTCGAGGACTAGCAAAGTTTAAGTTAGGGGGTGTGATAAGTGCTAAAATTTTGAAAATTAAACCCCAAAGTAAGCTTTGTTAAAGCCCTAAAGGCATGTTAATTAGGTTAATTAGGTCATTTTAGTGCTTTTCAGTTATTTTAGAATTGTTGCAAATATCGCATAAGAGTAGCATTTTAGCTTGTTTTTATTTTTATCTTTATTTTAGATTAAAGTTGTGTGGAACAAGTGCGCGTAATTGGTTTTCTGTTGTTTTGCATTGCAGGTAAAAATCGATGTGAAATCAAGCAGTTGTAGCATGAGATTGCCCACACAGGATTATCATGAGTGTCGGCAGTCGACCAAGATCCGTGAAAACCGGATCTTGCTTTCTCTTTTTCTCTTCTCTCATAATTGATACTTGAGAGGGTTTTATAAGGAGGAGAATGGGTAGGGAGATTGAAGCAGATCCATCCACTAGCAAAACGTCCAGTCGATTTCTTGATTTTCTTGGGCAAAAGCTCAATGAAGATCAGATCTGCAATCAAACCACTCTAAGAGCTCTCTAGCATCCATGGAGAACTCCTCTCTATCGACTCTATCTGTCCACTTGATCTCTCATCGGTAACTATGGATCACTGCTAATCGTATTTTTTTGAGGTTGACTCCGCCAGCAATTCGTGAAAGGTATATGAGAATCTTTCCACTTGATATCTCATCGGTAACTATGGATTTCTACTAATTTCAGGAGTATGGGCCACTGTTTGGATCCCGTAAATATAATTTTTGTGGAGATAACTAAGGATCTCTACTAATTATATTTTGGGAAGCTATTATAGTAGAATGTGCATGCGTTACATCAACGTGCATTTCAAAGCAGTCGGTTCCATATTCCAACACATAGACTTCAGAGAATACTTCGCCAGGCATGCAATAATCAGTAAAAGAGTATCAAGATGCATTCCCGGCCCAAGTCTCCAAGCGATCCGTATTCCAATGAATACTCTTTGGTATGAAAAGACTTAACCAACGTGTTCATCCAAAGACTGAGAAGTTGTGCGATTTCTTTGAAGTCACAAATGTTCAATAAGATTTGGAGCTTCTAAGCTTCAAAATACTGATCTCAAAGTCCAAGATTTAAGCTGTGGAAATTCTTGTAATATTTGTATATATACCAGATATGAATTTAAAAAAAAAATTAAAATAATAAAATAATATATATATATAATAATAATAATAATATTATATACACTTTCATATACATATCTATAAATATATATATATATAGATATATTTTATTATTTTATTATTTTATTATTATTATTATTATTATTATATATGATAGTGGGATAGTATGAGAGAATGAGAAGTGAAAGTGAGAGGGAAAGAAAAAAATCTCAGAAGAGAAGAAGATCAGGCAAAGAATCAAAAGACGCAAAAGTCGCGGCGCAGTGCAGCCTGTGTCAGAGGCATGAAGAAAAAATCCGTCTTCAGCGTCTATAAAAGGGAGCCTCGCCAACGAGCAGCAGGGGAGCACGAGACGCAGTTAGCAGCAAGTAGTTTTTTTCTCTGAACTTTCATCTTTCCAAGTATCAGATAGACGAATAGCTAAGCAGTATTTTCCTTTGTTAGTTGAGTGTTGCAGTTTATTTTCCTTTGTTAGTTGAGTGTTGGATTTTATCA
>JAESVK010034338.1:0-16179 GCA_017140935.1 Hamamelis virginiana | reverse complement strand
ATTGATCACAAATAAGGAAATAACCTCCCTTGTTTGGGCCGATCAAATTTTGGCGCCGTTGCCGGGGACTATTGCACGGTTATAGGATTTATAATGGATCTTGTTTTAGTTGTAGCTTAGGATTTTATTTTCCTGTTTCTACTGATCTTCCCCTCTTCTCGATTCAGGTTGTTGACTTACAGGTCCGTTGAAGAGTTTGCGCGCTAAGGCAAAAGCCAAATTGCTAAAAAAAAAAATAAATAATAAATAAAATTTTTGCCCAGGTGTCAAAGTTTTGGATAGGACCACATAAAGATTAGCAATCGGGACCGAGGGGAGTATCTTCTCATCTCAAGTTTATTTTCACAATCTTTTCAATTCACTCATTGCATCTCATTCATCTGGGGGGTTATTTGCATGCACGGTAGAAGGTCTGTGTCTTGTGACCTACAACCGCTTGACCTAGAGTTAGAAAGTACCTTACGTTCTCTTCGAGCGAGTCGATCCGATCTAGGGTCAGAATTTGTCATTCCAATGGAAAACCAAGGTCAAGACCCACCTCGACCTGTTGTTGTTCCACAGCAAGTCCAACCAGCACCTAGGATGATTAGAGACCACTTTATGCCTGGTGCATTCACTCCACCTTCCTGCATCCAAATCCCTAATATTGAAAATGTCCAGTATGAGATTCGTCATGCCACACTTCAAATGTTATCAACCTTCTATGGGTTGGATAGGGAGAATCCATACGATCACCTTACTGAGTTTTTAGGGATTTGTTCCACCATTAGAATTCAGGGTCTCACTGCTGATGCCATTAAACTCCTCCTATTCTCGTATTCTCTGCGAGATAAAGCCAAGACCTGGATTAACACCCTTAGGACCACAGAGCCTGTTACCACTTGGTCTGACCTTCAGACATTATTTCTGGCTAGGTTCTACTCTATAGGTCGTACCACTCAAATGAGGTATGCTATTACCCATTTCGTTCAGAGAGAGGGTGAGTCGTTTCATGAGTCATGGGAGAAAATGAAGGAACTCCTTCGATTGTGTCCCCATCATGGTATTCCTGATTGGCAAATTGTCCAGTCATTCTTCCAAGGTCTATGTGCTAAGGATAAGAGTCTAGTGAATTCTGCTAGTGGAGGTGCAATTTTAAGGAAGAGTGCCGAGGAGGCATGGGACTTATTCGAAATTCTCAGTGAGGATTCGGTCATTATGGCTTCGATGAATCAAAATGATAGAGGTTCGTCTTCAACCTCTAATTCTAGGAAGGGTGTGTATGAGGTAGAGAGTACCACAGTGATAAACCAACAAGTGGCGGCATTGTCTGTGAAAATGGATCAACTGCTTGCTGCTCAAGGTCAACCACCTAGGACTTTTCCTTCATCTGTCACTCCAGTGAGTGCGGTGTGTGACATCTGTGCAGATAATAGTCATGACACTCTGTCGTGTCCTATGGCTCCCCAATATCCCGAGTTTGTTCAGGAACAGGTCCATGCAGCCCAAGGGTTCTCTAACCCAAGGAATGATCCTTACTCAAATACTTATAATCCGGGATGGAAGAGTCACCCTAACTTGCGGTGGTCTCAACCTTCCCAAGGAACAGGAAATCAGTTCCAAGGGTCGAGTAATACCTATCAGCAAGCCCCTAGGTCCAACTTCCAAGGGGGAAATTCTAATGCTGCCCCACCTTATAGACCACCTCACATTCAGTCTCAGTCTCAAAACCAGAGTGTCCATCCAGCACAAACACCTCAAAGCCAAAGAAGTAGTGGTTTCGAAGAGCAAGTTCTTAAAGCTCTGAAAAACATTGAAGCTAATAGTCAACTCCTGAGCTCCCATTCGCAATCCATTGCTAAGTTAGAGACTCAAGTTGGACAAATCGCGGCTACTCTGAGCCGTCGAGAGGAGGGAAGACTTCCGAGTCAACCCATCAATAACCCAAAAGGGGCACACTTGGCTGAGAGTTCTTCTTCACAGGACTCTCACTATCATGAGGAGGTAAAAGCGGTCACTACTTTGAGAAGTGGAAAAATTGTTGATAATAAGGTTGAGGATAGAGTTAATGAGGATGGGAATATGTCTAGAGTTCCTAAGGTTGGGGAAGTGAGTGAAAAGAAAAAGAGTGAGAATGAGAAAGGGAAGGGGGTAATAAGTGAGCCTAAGAGGGATAACTTTCCCTCTAATTCTGATAATCCATTGGCATCCTATGTGCCCAAGGCTCCATTCCCATCGGCGTTAGTTGCGCCTGTTAGAGGAAAGAAGAAGGGAGCGTCTTTGAGTGAAATGCTAGAGGTTTTTAAGCAAGTACACATTAATCTTCCACTCTTAGATGCCATTAAGCAGATCCCTTCTTATGCTAAATTCTTGAAGGACCTATGTACTCAGCAACGCAAGGAGCGTGTGCATTTCGCTAAATCAGCGGTCCTCTCGGATGTGGCAAGTGCTGTGGTTCAGTACCACGTCCCTGTCAAACGTAAAGATCCGGGTACCCCGACTATTCCATGCTTCTTAGGGAGTCACTATGTAGACCGGGCCTTAATTGATTATGGGGCCAGTGTGAATATTCTTCCATACTCTATGTATGAGAAGATGGAGCTCGGTGAGCTCAAACCTACACCCACCGTGTTACAGTTTGCTGATAGGTCGACCAAGGTTCCTAGGGGTGTGTTACAGGATGTGTTAGTTAAGATCGAGTCTTTTGTCTTTCCGGCCGATTTTATTGTTCTAGACATGGAGCCTGTAAATACCACTAGACCTCAAATTCCTGTCATCATAGGTCGACCTCTTCTTGTGACTGCAAATGCAGTCCTACATTGTCGGTCGGGTATCATGGAAGTTTCATTTGGTAATATGAAGGCTAAGCTTCAAGTGTACCATGCTGTTACACACCCTCATCACTTTGAGGAGTGTTCATTTGTAGATGCCATTGACCATGCAGTCGAGGAGGCTTTGCCTTTTATTCTGTCTCAGGATCCTTTAGAGTCATGTCTGGCACATTTTAATTATGAGGATTTTGATATTGATCAGTCTATTCTAGAGGTGAATCAGATTCTCGAGTCAACTCCTGCATTAGGCAACCTACCTTGGAAGCCTAAAGTCGAGGCCTTGCCTCAATTGTCTAGTACTTCCATGCCTACATCTCTAGAGATTGCCCCGAAACTTGAGCTGAAACCTTTACCGGCAAATCTTAAGTATAAGTTTCTAGGTGATAATGATTCTCTGCCGGTTATCATTGCTTCTGATTTGAGTGTAGAGCAGGAGAGTGAACTCATGAAAGTTCTAGATGAGAATAAACAAGCCATAGGGTGGTCGGTTGCCGATCTTAAGGGTATAGATCCATCTATTTGCATGCACCGAATCCATCTTGAGGAAGGAGCTATGCCTTCACGGGAAATGCAGCGAAAGCTCAATCCCAACATGAAGGAAGTGGTTATGAAGGAAGTCGTGAAGTTGTTGGATGCGGGTATCATCTACCCCATTTCTGACAGTGCTTGGGTAGCTCCTACCCAAGTTGTGCCTAAAAAGTCCGGTATAACTGTAGTTGCAAATGAAGAGGGTATTCTAGTCCCTACTCGAGCTACCACTGGGTGGCGAGTATGCATCGACTATAGGAAGCTTAATTCTAGGACTAGGAAGGATCACTTTCCACTTCCATTCATTGACCAAATTCTAGAAAGACTTGCGGGGCAGAGCTTTTATTGTTTTTTAGATGGTTATTCTGGATATAACCAAATTGCCGTATACCCCGAGGACCAAGAGAAGACCACTTTTACTTGCCCTTTTGGCACTTTTGCCTATAGGCGCATGTCATTCGGCCTATGCAATGCTCCTAGTACATTCCAAAGATGTATGACGGCCATTTTCTCTGACATGATTGGAGATTTTCTAGAGGTTTTCATGGATGATTTTTCAGTTTTTGGTTCGTCTTTCGATTCATGCCTCTCTAATCTGTCCAAGGTCCTAAAGCGTTGTTGTGAAACCAATTTGGTCCTGAGTTGGGAAAAGAGCCATTTTATGGTTCGTGAAGGTATTGTCTTAGGACACGTGGTGTCTAGTCGTGGTATTGAGGTTGATCGTGCAAAAGTTGAGTTAATTGCTAAGTTGCCACCCCCTACCACCGTCAAGCAGATTAGGTCCTTCCTTGGACATGCCGGTTTTTACCGGCGATTTATCAAAGACTTTAGTAAAATCTCTAGGCCCTTGTGCAATCTTCTTGCCAAGGATGTTCCCTTTGTCTTTGATGAGGCTTGTCTGAAAGCCTTTACCACACTGCGCTCTCTCTTGAGCACTGCTCCTATTATGCAGCCCCCGAATTGGTCCTATCCTTTTGAGATTATGTGTGATGCGTCTGACTACGCTATAGGGGCTGTTTTGGGTCAAAGGATAGATAAATTTCCTCGAGTCATATATTATGCTAGTAAAACTCTTGATGATGCTCAAATGAACTACACCACCACTGAAAAAGAGTTACTAGCTGTTGTCTATGCCTTAGATAAATTCCGTTCTTATCTGTTAGGGTCGAAAGTCATTGTTTTCTCTGATCATGCTGCTCTACGGTACCTTCTGTCCAAAAAAGAGACCAAGCCTAGGTTGATTAGATGGATTCTTCTCTTGCAAGAATTCGATTTTGAAATTCAGGATAAGAAAGGGTCGGAGAATGTAGTTGCTGATCACCTATCTAGGATCCTAGCTGATAAAGATAGTGATACCCTTCCGATTCGGGATTCTTTTCCCGATGAGCAGTTATTTGCAGTCTCTCAGGTATCTTTGCCCTGGTTCGTTCACATTGTTAACTATTTAGCTACAGGGCTTATACCATCTACTTGGGCCAAACAAGATAAGGATCGATTCTTTTCACAAATTAAAAATTATTTTTGGGAGGATCCTATTTTGTTTAGGTACTGTGCGGACCAAGTGATCCGCCGATGCATCCCTGAGAATGAGGTGCATGAGATTTTGAAGTTCTGCCACACTCTGGCTTGTGGTGGACACTTTAGTGGCAAGAAAACCGCTGCTAAAGTTCTTCAGTGTGGTTTCTATTGGCCTACCCTGTTTCGGGATGCTATGGACTTCTGTCGGTCCTGTGATAATTGCCAGAAGATGGGCTCTATGTCTAAGAGAGATATGATGCCTTTGAACCCGATTCTTATAGTAGAAATCTTTGATGTTTGGGGTATTGATTTTATGGGACCTTTTCCCATCTCTCATGGTTTTGAGTACATCCTAGTGGCTGTGGACTATGTGTCTAAATGGGTAGAGGCAGTTGCCACTAGGACGAATGATCATAAGGTAGTTCTGAAGTTCCTTCAAGAGAACGTGTTCTCTCGATTCGGGTGTCCTAGGGCCATCATTAGTGATGGAGGTTCACACTTTAATAATAAACCTTTTGCGGCACTGGTTGCCAAATACTCCATTACCCATAAAGTCGCGACCCCATATCATCCCCAAACTAGTGGGCAAGTGGAAGTGTCCAATCGGGAGATAAAACATATTTTGGAAAAAACGGTCAAGCCCGACCGTAAAGATTGGTCCTTGCGACTTGTCGATGCTCTTTGGGCTTACCGTACAGCTTATAAAACTCCCATTGGCATGTCCCCTTACCGGCTCGTTTATGGAAAACCTTGCCATCTTCCTGTTGAGCTTGAACATAAAGCCCTTTGGGCTATTCGTCAGTTTAATTTTGAGATGAAGGAAGCGGGTTCTCACCGCCGACTTCAACTTAGTGAGCTCGAGGAAATTCGCAACGAGGCATATGAAAGTTCAAAAATTTATAAGGCCAAAATGAAAGAATTTCATGATAAACATATTACTCGAAAAACTTTTGAGCCTAATCAACGAGTTTGGCTTTTTAATTCCAAGTTGCGATTATTTCCGGGCAAACTGAGGTCTCGATGGGATGGGCCTTACACGGTTACCAATGTCTTTCCCCACGGTGCTATTGAGATTCACAATCCCCGTAATGGTTTTTCATTTACGGTGAATGGCCAAAGGCTCAAGCCTTACATTGAAGGCTTTGGGAATGGGGAATTGACTCGGGATGGTATGGTGGTTGAGTCCATGGATCTTGAGGACCCCACTTATGAGTTCGACTGAGAACTACCTCTACGTCTGGCTGAGGACGTTAAACTTAGCTCTTCTTGGGAGGAAACCCATGTTTTAACCTTAGTTTTTATTAGCTTTTGTCGGTGCTTGAATTTTCCGTCCTTCTCGGTCCGTTCTTTGATATTCTCCATCATTGGGGACAATGCTAGGATCAAGTTGGAGGGGGTGTTCAGTCTTCACCATTACTGTCGTTTGAGTCTTTTTCTTTTTGTGTCCTGTTCACTTACCATCATTGGGGACAATGTTGGGTTGTAAGTTGGAGGGTGGTCATGTTCGTATGCACTTCACATGCATTTATTGTTATCATACACTGTTCATTTATATGTTCTATGATTGCATGTGTGCTATGAATATCATTTATATGTTCTATGATTGCATGTGTGCTATGAATATCTGAGTCAATTTTTTTTTTTTAGTAAATCAATCTATTATGCTGATTTCCCTTACTTTCTTACATATGTTATACCCATTGGATCATAGTGAGTGTACTATAAGGCTCTAGTGATTTTTGAACTCGTTCTCAAATAAGACACATGCACGACCCTAGGTGAAATGTTCCTCAAGGTTTAGTTTATGAAAGCTGACTTTGAAATAGAATGGAGACTTATAACCTTATATGCTTTATTTGAACCCTTCACATTTTTTCTTGGGTTATATATTATTCATTAATCATTTTCAGCGTATTTAATTTCTTGTTTTGAATTATGCATCGTTGTTGCTGAATTATATGCACATTATAGCTTGGATAAATTCTGATCATGTTGGGAACATTATGTACGATTAAATTTGAAATCAAGGCTTTCTTTTGAGTCCTTGAGCCTGTGTCGTTGCGTCTGTCGAGTCGAGTCACCACTTGAACCCATGTTCGGGCCTCCATATCCATTCATTCTTGCACTTAGGTTCCTAAGAAGGGTTTGGTTTTGGTTCTAGATACTCGATTTTTGGTTTACGACAGTTTTCGGGCAGTTCAGGAATGAAAAGGAAGAATCATCAGTGCTAAATATGCCGAAAGTCAGTTGTCGGGTGAAATTTTATGTGAAAATGGTATTATCAGTGTTGGGGAAGTGTTGGAATGAAGAAAAGTGGAAAACGGTGAAAAGTGGGTTTGATCGATAGCCTGGCTATCGATGAAAGGAGCTGCCTATCGATAGGCAGTGGGGTATGCAGGAAAGTTTTTGACCCCTATCGATAGCTAAGTGATTAGCCTATCGATAGGCTGGCCCAATTAAAAATATTTTTTTTTTTTAAAAAACAAGTCAAAACCCGTTTTTGCCTAAAACCTTAAAGCCTTGTTTTTGTTTTTTCAAACCCAAATCTCCTCTGTTCTCAGCCCGCGCCTTCTCCAAGACCAAGCCCCACCACCGGCAACCTCCATCACCGGCGACCTACCTTAACCAACCTCACCACCGCCGGCAATCTCCAACCTCGCAACCGCCGGCAAGCTCCAACCTCACCACCGCCGGCAAGCTCCATCACTGCCACTCACCTTGCCGCGATTCCAAAAGCTTTTCACCACAGACCAGTCAACCGCCGGCAAGCTCCAACCTCACCACCGCCGGTAAGCTCCATCACTGCCGGTAAGCTATCCCAACCCCATTTCATATTCCCCAAATTAATCCTCATCTCTTTCATAAACCCTAACCCCAATCTCATTTCTTTCTCCATTTACACCATCCATTATAAAACCTAAATCCCTCTAAACCCCCATCACACCTTCCTAACTCTTTCATCTTCCCCAAGTCATCACAACCCCACATACCCACATTTTGGATTTTTGGTGAAGCTGTAATGATATTGTGAGTTTGACTTGCCTACACATTATCGCCAATTGGATTGTAGCATTGGTGGATAGTGATACTCTTTGGATTGGGATTTTGGGAATTGGTTAATATTGGCCTGTTGCAGTATTGATGGTGTATAATTGGGGATTGTGTGGTTGATAGTGCAGGCTTGGGCGTGTGAGTTGCAGAGTTGTGTTGAAGTTATTTTTCTCTGAATTTTGGTTTTTGTGACTGAAAGTTATTGAAGAATTTGCTGTTTTTTTTTGGGTTGAGATAAATTATTGAATTGTTGTGACTAAAGTCTTGAGGGTTAAAGCGGATATTGGAACCATGGCAAAATTAAAGCAAACCGCTCAATCGGTTTCGAAAGGGAAAAAGGACAAAACTAGGGTTGTACAGAAAGCTAAACCGGCACCTGTCCCAGTGAAGAGTGCACAGACAGCGGTTCAGATTGCCCCTGCACCTTCTAGGCCTCGCCGAGCTGCGGCCACTTATTCAGAGAAGGGGAAGAGGGTTAGGGATGAGTCGTCAGAGTCGAGTACCGACTTCAGTGACTCCGCTTCGGACCCAGGATACAGACGATCAGCTGGTGATGATTTGGGTGCATATTCTGATGATGTAGAGTCTGTTGATGCACCTGCACGAGCTACGAGACCAGCTAGAGAGGTTGGCACTCAGACTCGGCGTATGCCTGCTACTACTGCTCCCCCTCAGAAGAAGAAAAAGGGAAATCTGCAATCTTGGGTAGAATTCATTGAGTCTCGCAGGTTCAATTGCGAGCGATATGTCAGTGCCACTTCTTTTGGCGAGGACAGTGAGATAGTGCAGAAATTGATGTGGCGGGAGTTGACTGCTTGGATGGAAAAGGGCGAGGGATACAAACCCTCTTTGGTGCGCCAGTTTTACATTGCGGCGAGGGAGGATGAGCTTGATGACGAGACTATCTCTGCTGAGATTGGAGACCACACTGTCACGATCACCGTGGATATGATTGCCACCCATCTGGGGTGTACACGGCCCGTTCCATCGTCTGTGGAGTTTCCCCACGGAGGCTTTCCTCTGAAGGGTTCTAAGGCGTGTGCCGACCTCGCTTGCATTGATGTGAATAAGGGAGAGGGAAAGCTATTTTCCGCCGGTAACATGAAACCGGAATATGCGGCGATGAACAAAATCTTATTTGCAAACCTTCGACCCCGCGGGACAGACACTTTAGTTTCTTTGGAGGCCATGCAGTATTTGGTCGAGTTTATGGCTGAGACGACTATGGACATCGCACTTCTGATTTTCAATGAGATTAAGTCCTACATCACTGCCCGTCCTCGAAACAACATGCCTTTTCCCCAAATGATCACCAAATTTTGTATAGAGGCTGGAGTGGATTCCGAGGAGACATTTTTATGGGGCGAGGGCCCTATCACTCCGGTTACTATTGAGCGGGCTCAGAAAGCCGCTAGAGCACAGGCTAGTGGGGGAATGAAGAAGAGGAAGGGGCCGGTTATATCTGCTAGTGAGCCAGGATCTGAGCCACTCGAGCCATCTGTCGAGGGTGAGCCATCTAGCATGCCTGCGCAGTCTAGTGTTGAGATCATGCTTCAGCAGCTACTAGCGGGTCAGCAGACTATTATGAGAGAGCAGGAGCAGATTCGAGCTGAGTTGCAGCGTCAGTCTGCCCGGCAGAGAGTTCTTTGGCATATACAGCAGGAGCTGCCTCTCACGGTTGCTGATTTTGCACTTTTTGATGAGCCTGAGGAGGTTGGAGCTGATATCCCAGCTGGGGATGCTCAGGCCGAGGATGTGGCACCGGAGGGTCCACAGGATGAGATGAGAGCTCGAGTTGAGCAGCACTCTGAGGCTGATGAGGGTGGTGATTAGTTTTAGGTTGAGTTTTCAGTGAGTCAGTCAGTCCTGTGTTTAGTCAATCTGGAATTAGTTGTTTTAGGGGTATAGGTACAAGTATAGGTATAGGAGGATGATTTAGGGTAGCTTCCTGAAACATGTTATTAAATCATCCTAATTTTGGCAAACCGATTCTTTTTGTAACCAAGTACAATACAGCTAATACAAGTCCTTGGTTTCTATTTTAATTCGGCTTAATGTTCCCTGATGATTATTATTTATTTCCATGCCATATGTGTGTTATCAATTGGTGAATGTTGGTGCATAATTGTCTTATTTCAGTACTCTCTGTTCTTTGAGCTTTATGTATAAGTTTTTCAACTTATATATTCTTTGTGGGATAATTCACATTCTTCATACCCATTTCAGTGATACATTCTTTGTGAGAGTGAACACCATAGAGAGAATTTGAAGTTGAAATTCACTACAGGGTTACTTTCATGAGCTTTAAACACTACAGGTTCATTCACCTTTGGTTATGACCACATACACATTTGAGAACTTGTCCATTCAGAACTAAACCTAGTAATACACGAGTTATGTATTTTCAGTGGTGTAATATGCATGTTATGTTCGAGTAGTCAAGCATGGGATTTGTTTACCTGTTGGGTTTGCTTGTTTCGTTTAGTCTTTTCTATTTTGTTTATTATTGAGTCAGTCCTTATGTTTGTGGGTGTCATTTCTGCAAACCCTCACGAGACTATAACTCGTCCACTAGGGGTAACCTAGGGGTTTAAAGGCTTGTTGCATGCGCTAAATGCAATCGCGATTCCCTGCGAAAGTGGCTTTTATTTAGTTTCATTGTTTATGGATAGTTAGTTTTTCTTTAATTTATTTATTTTAAGATTCAGTGGTTTGCTAGGGACTAGCAAAGTTTAAGTTGGAGGGTGTGATTGCTCTGCAATCAATACACTTTTTGAGTCTTTTCGACTTATTATTACCTGATTTTACTTGAACTTTGATATTGAATAGTTATAAACCATGAACTTAGTGTTTTTCCTCGTGTTGTGTAGGAATTCTTCATAAAAGCAGTAATTCGAGCACTTTTGAGGTGGGTTCTCTGCAAATGTCCCCGGATGAAGCTACAAGCGGAGTCAAAGGGAAGGAAAAGCACTCAAAAAGATGCAAGGAAGTACCTGGGCATCTTCTGGAATCACAAACAAAGCAAACTGGGCGAAATGAAGATGATCGATAGCCTGGCTATCGATGGCCTATCGATAGGGCTTGCCTATCGATAGCCAGAAGGCCAGCCTATCGATAGGCAGCATGTTGGTTTGTAAAATTTGTACCCCTATCGATAGGGCATGCCTTGCCTATCGATAGGGGGGTCCTCGGGAGTCGTGCCCGCGATTTTAAACTGCTTTTTATGTAATTTTTGGAGAAGTTCATTTTAGGTAGGTTTGTTATACAGTATTTAAAGAGATTTTTGAGACTTCTTAGAGGCATCCAGACTTAACCTAGCCTCTCTAGGACTTCATCTCTCTCTCTCACTACTCTACCATCTCCCATACTCCATTCAACTTGGATTTCGGCTGCGCATGGAAGGAACGAAGACCTCCGGTGATTCAGCCCCGACTATGAGCAGCTAAACTCTTCTCCTTGGGTGTAGATGAAGCTTGGTTAGTGGTTTGATTATGCTGTGATTAAGGTTTCAGGTTTTGTAATGAGTTTATGATAATTGTACAACTTTGAGAGATTGCCGTTTTATGCAATCCGTTCATTAAATAATCTTTTATCTTTCAGTATGAATGTTCTCTGTGATTATATTCATATTGGTTGTGCAATAGTATTAATCGAATACGTTTGTATTCAGTAGTTTGCTCATACTTAATTAGGATAACCTGTGCATGCTTTGCTTGACAGGTTATGCCTTATTCTGATGAATAAACTATATGAACGCAAGCGTAATATTTTATCGATGATTTAATCTTGTAGTTTAAATCATCGCTGATCATAAATGGTTGCGAAGCCTTTGCATTGATCACATGCATGATAATTCCCTAACTAAAGTGGATTCGAAACCCGGGGTTTTCTCTTTAATTTGATTTAATCATATTCTCATATTCTCTAGTCTAAACAATCAACCAACTCTTCAAAATCAAGAATCTGTTTGGTAACTAAAATCAGAATCAAAATAAGTTCTCATAACTCAGCCATTAGTCCCTGTGTTCGACACCCGTGCGAAAACTATATTTTCAACGAATTGAGGTTCTAAGCACGAGTAGTTTTATAAATTTAAATATTGATCACAAATAAGGAAATAACCTCCCTTGTTTGGGCCGATCAAACTATTAGGCATTTAACACATACGTGTCCCACCGGGCGTGCCAAAAAGGTGTTCTCGGTGAAAACGACGGTCTGAGGCCTTAAGCAGAAAGGCCTTCGTGCGCGGACGTGCTAGGGCTCAGAAAGCCCAAAGACCGTGTGAACACGACCTCTAGCACCTTCTAAGCCGAGAATCTAGGAAAGGTCCTAGATGCCTAGTCGGTCACTTTGGGATTGGAATTGGAATCAGGCGATTGACGAGAATTAGAGGTTGATCCTCTTGGGTTCTAGTGTTGAAAATCTAAAAACTTTAAGAGAAATATAACAAATTAAAATAAGGAATTAATATCATTGACTGAAAATTAGATTAACTGAGATTAAAAGACAAAAAGAGATACTTACAATGCTTGGATGAACAAAATAAGAAATGAACTCCATTGGTAATTGAAATAACAATTAAACTATGAAATTAGAAATTAAAAGATGCGATTACAAACTAACCGAAAATAGATGAACTACTTCTAATGACAGTGACGAACTGCTACTGAAAAAATTGGTGAACTACTGCTATAAAAACTGGTAAACTGCTACTGTTGAAGATGACGAACTGCTACTGGAATTCAACTAAAGCTAAAATATTTTGGCTATGAAAGGAAATAAAGCTTCAAAGAGATTTGCCATGGGCTATTTGGATTGAGTTCTGTGTGTCCCTGTTCATTCGTTGTTGCTTCATATAAATAGGTGGCTGGGCTGTTAACCGCCAGAACCCACTTCTCCATCTTCCTTATTTGATAGGCCATGATCTCATTTCTTCAGCGACGAGGATGGCCCATCACCACCATGTTTCATTGCACGGATCCTGTATTTCTCCCACCACGTGGCTGATTCCCACTACTTTCCTCTAAACGTTTGCCATGTGTCATCTTCTCTTCTCCTAAAATTTTATACACATGGCAATATATGCTTGCTTCTCTTAAAAACAAATTTTGTGGTAAACACATTCTATCATCCCTCAAATCATCTAGAAGTGATTGTTACTCCATCTCTTAGATCAAGTGTAATTAATTTTGAGATTCGAAAGTGATTTTAAGAAAATCTAATTCAAACTGGACCTAAATGAAATTTTGAACCCCAGAAGTGTGTTTGGGCAAAGTTATTTCAAATGGGTGAAAAAAACTTCTAGAGAAAAAATTTATTTCTTACTTTCACCCGATAAAATATCATCCAAATACATATATAGAAGATTACAAAAATGAAATCCCCAAATTGTAGGAATTAATATATGAAGCTAGAGTTTTAGGAAATATTTACAAAATAATTAATATATATATAATAGAGAGAGAGAGAGAAGCGGTCCTGTCAGGACGTCAAGATTATCTAATCCAATGGTCGATTTTTCAAAAATACATGTCCCAGTGAAAGTATCCTTACAATAAAAGCATAAGAACGTCCTTACAGGATCGGTTCTGTTCAAAGAACACTGGATTAACTACGGGCTTGTTTGCGTTGGCTTTTTTAAAAATCACTTTTAAAGCTTAAAATTTCACTTGATCTAAAAGAGTGAGTGAAAATCACTTCTAGACAATTTGTGAAGTAACAAAATTTTCATCATGGGAGTGGTTGTGGCAAAGGTTAGGGGATCCCAACTTTTGCATGCCACAATCACTTCTAATATGAAAAGTGATTTTAGAAAAAATTAACCCATATGGGTCCTACAATATATGTCTGAGAGCTGCATGATATATTGTCACAGTATAAAATAGATGGCTGAGAATGAGGAATTGTGGAATACCAAGGTCAATCAATAAGTTTTGCTTTTTAGCTTTCCATGAGATGGGTCTAGAGTCCAAAAAATGTGCAGTATTAATATTCGCTAGGGGAACATATTTACATGCAGAATAATACTAAGACGTGCATGAGGGAAGAAGACAAGCTTTATACAGCAAACATGGGAATGACTCAATTAACTCTAGCTAGCTAGCTTATAATTAATGGGAACAACCAATTCCAAAATAGGAAAATGCTGATATATTATTTGGTAAGGTACAAAAAATTAGCGAAATATTAAGCCAGGTATGCATACTGTTCCTCTAAAAATCTACTCACTTGAGATGTGTGTGCGCGAGCGTGCCAGAACTAATCAAAGTCCGGAGATCGTTGAACACGACCCCAAGCACCTTGCTAGGCAGGGAACTTAAGATTGAGAATCTTAAGGCCTAGAAGGTCACTGTTTATGTGATTAGACGATTGGATGGAAGTCAGGGATTTTACTTCCTATGAGTCTTTAAAGTGAATGATTAATACAAGAAATCACTGTCAATAAATAAAAGTAAAGACAGGAGGATGAAATCGGACTGAAATGAACTTGAACTTCATTGATGAAATTAAAATACTTACAAACGATGAGCTTACCAATCCCGTGTAAGTCATGATAGATGCTTGAAAGAAAGTAGTACTGGATGCTAAATTGAATACAATGCTGAACTTAAAGTTAAAAGCGTGAACGAAATTGACTGAAAGAAAGAAAATTGCAAGGCATTTGATGCTTGTAGTTTGATTATTGAAGTTGTTGGGGAGGGCTGAGAACGTTGCACTCCATCTTGATTATATAGCTTCACAATTAAAAAACCGCTCCTCCATGATCATTAACTGTATTGTGCTACTCCATTCTCTGATCATGGCTTCCCCATGATCTCCTTAATTCATCCATTATCTTGATCGTGGCTGTTCTATGATGGCCTTCCAATAGCAGAAAGTGGATTGAGGCTTCCTTCCCAAACGTGGTCTCTTAGCATGGCTAAAATTTCTCAATCATTATCTCTAAGGTAACCAACTCTCATTTAACTCCCTCTAATAGCTTGCCATGTGTCTCACTTCTATCTCCAATTTGACTTGGTCTTTAATTAACTGAGACTTCTATTAGCAATTTGCTACGTGTCCGACCAAATCTATTATTGTAAATTATCTGATAAATCCCCATTAAATGTCACATGTCCAATTGAAATTGGCCGACATATTTTAGCATAAACACTTTACCCCCCTTTTGAGTTCAAATCAAAATCTAAAGATTTGAACCTCAAAATATTATCTAGACTTAGCCAATCACGGCCTTCACGAGTTACCTGGCCACTAAAAACGAAATTAGATTTTATCTAAAAATCTCACAGTGAGATTTAAAATTTAAAACTTTATGTGATAAGGCCAAAAAATCCAAACTAATTGGCCTTTAGTTCTTGAACCATATCAGTTCCTGTTGTCCCAAGTATGAAACCCTAGAGGGGGGTGAATAGGATTTATGGAAAACTTTTCAATTAATTACCCAATAAAAATTAGTGTTCAATTACTAATGACAGAGGCAATAATATAAATGCAAGTAATTGAAAGAGAGAAGGGAAGAGAAATCAAACACAAAGATTTAACGAGGTTCGGACTCCGCCTACTCCTCGCCTTGTGCCTCAGCCCAAGGATTCCCCAACAATTCACTAAGAATTAGCTCCTTCAAGGTGGAGAAACCTTTACACGATCTTTTTTATCCCAGGTGGAAGATCCTCACCTCAAGCTCACAATGAACTTAGCAAATGGCTCACAAATAACCCACTAATGTTCACCAAGAACACTTCTTCAAGCTTCACAAAGAATGCTTGGCCAACACAAGATTACAAGATTGGATGTATACAATAGATGCTTCAAAAGCTGATTTACACAAGTATATTGTTTAGCACATAAATTCTCCCATTTTTACTCGTCTTTTTGTACATTTTACCTATTCTTTAACCCTAGTTTGACTTGATTCTGGTGCATTTGATTCTTTCATTATTTTTTAGCACTTGCAGGTTGCATGGCGCTAAACCCATCTTATGAAGGTGTTCGATGAATCCTGAGGGTTTTCATCCGGCGATCAAGGCTAGCAAGTGCATTCTCATTCCCATTGTTATGCTTCCGTGGTATGTTCTCCGTCAAAGCTTCCCTCAAGCAAGTCGCTCGCTATAGTCCAGTGTATTGGAGGACCGAGCACCTTTGGAGCGGTCCCTCAAGTTCATATAATCATTTGGGAGAAGCGAGACTGAAGCGAGAAGGCTCGGTGTGCAAAACAAGCACTTTTTGGCTTTTCAGCAAGGGAAGTACCGGTACCCCTCCAATGGGTACCGGT
>JAESVK010034332.1:0-13102 GCA_017140935.1 Hamamelis virginiana | reverse complement strand
CGGAAATGGATGAAATGCGAAGAGTTTCACGCGGGAAATGGACTTAAAGGTCACTTCTTCGCGATCTCTATCGATAGCGCACTGGCGCTATCGATAGCCAGTGTAATCTATCCGCAGTTAAATTTTTTTTTTTTTTTGAAATTTTCATATCTTCTATCGATAGCGATAGCCCGCTATCGATAGACAGGGTCAAAAGTTGACTTTTTCAAAAACTTGGCTTATTTTTGACTAAATCATCATACTAACTCCTCTATACACTATTTAAATGCATAAAAGACACCTCGTCACCCATGGCTTGCTAAGTTATCGAAAAAATTGGCAACTTTTCGGCTCAAAATTGGGTACTACGGGGGTCCTAAACTCTAACAACAATTAACACAGCTCAAAAACTCGAAAGAAATGGCCTTAAATCATTTTTCAAAAATGTGCACAATATTCTCAATTGATTAACAAGTTATTCGCATTCTAACATACGCATAAATTGAACATTTATGCATAATATAACAGGAAAGCAATAACCAAGGATTGATAGGATGAATATTTGAGTCCCACAAAATGGTCGAATGGTTCAAAATTTGCTTTAATTGTCATAAGTCTCCACTTTATAACAGGTTTTATCAAATACTCAAATTACCAAGTATAAAGATTTAAACCAAGTTCGTGCATGTGCGAGATTGAATACAGGCTAATCACAGTAAAGTTATCAATTAATGTATAGAAAATAGACAACTAGAATTGATATAAATGAAAGAATAAACTCACATTGTAACACATGTTTATTTATCAAATTCTATACAAATAATTTTTCAATAAATCACACTGGGTTAACATGTACACAAGAATGATAAACAATGAATAATGAATTATTATGTATATACAATTTAAATGAACCAATAAATAAATCAATTATATATAAATGCATAACATATTAACAGAATATACAAACCCTCCCCAACTAGAAGTAAACATTGTCCTCAATGTTTGACACAATGTTACAACTAAACGAGTGTGCATGAACACGGGAATGGGTGGGTGGGACTAAGTTTAACGTCTTCAGCTAGACGAGAAATTCCTCATTTAATCAAACTGGTAGGTTGGGTCTTCCAAACTGACAGACTCAATTACCAAACCATCCTGAATGCCCTCACTATCGGTAATACCCTCGATAAAAGGCTTAAGCCTTTATCCATTCACAAAGAAGGACACACCAGTACGAGGGTTTTGAATTTCTACAGCACCGTGAGGAGTAACTCTAGTTACTACAAAAGGTCCATCCCAACGAGATCGAAGCTTACCAGGAAATAGCCTTAATTTAGAGTTAAACAGCCACACCTTCTGATTTGGTTCAAAAGATTTTCTGTTGATGTGTCTGTCATGAAACTCTTTCATTTTGGCTTTAGCAATTTTGGAATTCTCGTAAGCCTCACTCCTAATATCTTCGAGCTCATTTAACTGAAGCTTGCGGTGAGAACCCGCTTCCTTCATTTCAAAGTTAAACTTCCTAATGGCCCAAAGTGCTTTATGCTCTAACTCGACCGGGAGATGACACGGTTTGCCATAGACTAGACGGTACGGAGACATACCAATAGGGGTTTTAAAAGCAGTCCTATAGGCCCACAATGCGTCAGTTAAACGCAATGACCAATCCTTTCGATCAGGCCTGACAGTTTTCTCTAAGATATGCTTAATTTCCCTATTCGAAACCTCCACTTGCCCGCTAGTCTGAGGATGGTAAGGGGTTGCAACCTTGTGAGTAATAGAATATTTAGCTACGAGATTTGCAAAGGGTCGGTTATTAAAATGTGACCCTCCATCACTGATGATGGCCCTTGGAAACCCAAACCTAGAGAAAATGTTCTCTTGGAGGAAATTCAATACCACCTTGTGGTCATTGGTCTTAGTGGCTATGGCTTCTACCCATTTGGACACATAATCTACAGCCACTAAGATATATTCAAAGCCATGCGAAATAGGAAAAGGTCCCATGAAGTCGATGCCCCAAACATCGAAAATTTCGACGATCAAAATAGGGTTAAGAGGCATCATATCCCTTCTAGACATGGAACCCATTCTTTGGCAGTTTTGGCAGGACTTACAGAAGTCCAATGCATCTTTGAATAGTGTGGGCCAGAAGAACCCACACTGCAAGACTTTAGCGGCAGTCTTTTTCCCGCTAAAGTGTCCTCCACATGCTAGAGTGTGGCAGAACTTCAAAACGTCTTGCATCTCACCCTCAGGAATATACCTACGTATGACCTGGTCAGCACAGTACTTAAACAAGAGAGGATCTTCCCAATAATAATATTTTATTTGCGAAAAGAACCGATCCTTCTCTTGTTTCGACCAAAGCGATGGTACAAGGCCTGTGGCATGATAGTTCACTATATGAACATACCAGGGAAAGGTGGAATGAGTGACGGCAAAAAGCTGCTCATCAGGGAAAGAATCCCTAATAGGCGTAGGGTCACTCTCTTCTTCAACTACAATCCTAGAGAGGTGGTCAGCAACGACATTCTCAGACCCTTTCTTATCCCTAATCTCAAAATCAAATTCTTGCAATAAGAGAATCCACCTAATCAGCTTAGGCTTAGTCTCTTTTTTAGAGAGTAGGTACCGCAAGGCGGCATGGTCTGAGTACACAATAGTCTTCGATCCCCAAAGATAGGATCGGAATTTATCTAAAGCAAAAACTACTGCGAGCATCTCTTTCTCAGTCGTAGTGTAATTTAACTGAGCTTCATTCAAGGTTTTGCTTGCGTAGTAAATAACAAAAGGGGCCTTATCTACCCTCTGACCCAACACTGCCCCCACAGCATAATCGGAGGCATCACACATTAGCTCGAAAGGAAGTGACCAATCGGGAGCTCGCATGATAGGTGCCGAAATCAACATTAAGCGCAGTTTATTGAAGGACTCTAAACAGGCTTTATCAAAGTTCAACTCTACATCTTTAGCTAGCAGATTACACATTGGTTTTGCTATTTTGCTAAAGTCCTTTATGAAACGCCTGTAAAATCCTGCATGTCCAAGGAAGGACCGGATCTGCCTAACAGTAGTAGGAGGAGGTAGTTTTGCAATTAAGTCTACCTTAGCTTTGTCAACCTCTATCCCCCTACTAGAAATGATATGCCCTAGCACAATGCCCTCACGAACCATAAAATGGCTCTTCTCCCAACTCAAAACAAGATTTGTCTCACAACATCTCTTAAGCACTTTTGAGAGATTAGAGAGGCATTCATCAAAAGAAGGACCGAAAACAGAAAAGTCATCCATAAACACTTCCAGATAGTCTCCTATCATATCAGAAAAGATAGAAGTCATACATCTTTGGAACGTGCTCGGGGCATTGCATAAGCCAAAAGACATACGCCTAAATGCAAATGTCCCGAATGGACAGGTAAACGTTGTTTTCTCCTGATCCTCGGGGTAAACCGCTATTTGGTTATACCCTGAATAGCCATCTAGGAAGCAATAAAAGCTCTGCCCGGATAATCTCTCTAAAATTTGGTCAATATAAGGCAGAGGGAAGTGGTCTTTCCTAGTCTTGGAATTTAATTTCCTATAGTCTATACAGACTCTCCAACCAGTGGTAGCTCTTGTAGGGACTAGAATACCCTCCTCATTAGCTATCACTGTTATCCCAGACTTCTTAGGAACCAGTTGAGTAGGGGAAACCCACTCACTATCTGAAATGGGGTAAATGATACCCGCATCCAGTAGTTTCAACACTTCTTTCTTAACTACTTCCTTCATATTTGGATTTAATTTACGTTGGGCATCTCTAGAAGGATTCATACCTTCCTCTAGGTGAATACGGTGCTGGCAGATTGATGGGTCTATACCCTTTAAATCAGCAACCGACCATCCTATGGCTATTCTGTGCTCTTTCAAAATGGATAACAACTTACCTTCCTGTTCTAAGTTTAATGCAGATGAAATTATAACAGGCAAGGTGTCACTATCACCCAAAAATGCATACTTGAGATTAGCCGGCAGAGGTTTTAACTCAAGTTGCGGCGGAGACTCAAAAGACGTAGGAGAAGGGACACTGGCAATAGACGGAAGTGGCTCAACCCTAGGTCTCCATGGCAGTTTTTCTACAGAGGAGGCAGAATCTAAGACAAGATTTACCTCCATAAACGAGTGCTCCAAATCATGGTCCTCGAACCCAAAGTAATTTAAACATGTTTCTAACGGGTCCTTGGAAAGAAGATACGGTGTAGCTTCCTCTACCACCGTATCAATGATGTCGACAAAAGAACAATCCTCAAAGTTATGAGGTTGATTAGCTGCACTGTAAACCTGCAGCCTGGTTTTCATGTTACCAAAAGACACCTTCATAATGCCAGTCCTACAATGAAGGACTGCATTAGCAGTTGCCAGAAGAGGTCGTCCTATTATAACAGGGATTTGGGGCCTAGTTATATCAACAGGCTCCATATCTAGGACAATAAAATCTGCAGGAAAGACAAACGAATCTATCTTAACCAAAACATCCTGCAGTATACCTCTAGGTACCTTTGTGGACCTATCTGCAAATTGAAGAATAGTAGGTGTGGTTTGGAGTGTTCCAAGCTCCATTTTGGCGTAGATTGAATATGGAAGAATATTCACACTTGCGCCAAAATCAACTAACGCTCTATCAATGAAGTGGCTTCCTAAGAAGCAAGGTATAGTTGGCGTTCCAGGATCTTTTCTCTTAATTGGGGCTTGGAATTGACACACAGCACTAGCAATGTCAACTGGAGCTATGGTTTTAGATAAATGCACGCGCTCCTTGCGTTGCTGTGTGCACATTTCCTTCAAAAATTTGGCATACGAAGGAATTTGTTTTATGGCATCTAGTAGAGGTAAATTAATATGGACGCTTTTAAACACCTCTAACATATCCGACATGCTGGCCCCTTTCTTCGCTCTCCTCTCAGGCGCAATCAGCGCGGATGGAAATGGGGCTTTCGGCACATACGATGCCACTGGATTGTCTATAGCTGCGGGAAAGTTATCCCTCGAAGCTTCAGACTCTGTTTCTATTGCAGGTTCTTTCTCTATCTTTCTCTCTTTCTCTCTCTCTTTCTCTTTCTCTTTCTCTTTCTCTCTCTCTTTCTCTTTCTCTTTCTCCCTCTCTATCTCTTTCTCTTTCTCTCCCACTCTATTATCTGCCACCTTCCCACTACGCAAGACTGAAACAGCCTTAACTTCCTCATTACAATGTGGGTTCTGAGAAGTGGAACTCTCAGCTACAAAAGCTCCCTTGGGATTGGCAACAGCCTGACTCGGAAATTTCCCTTCCTCTCTGCGACTAAATGAAGCCGCTAGTTGACCCATTTGGGTTTCTAACTTTGAAATAGACTGGGAATGGGAATGAGTGAGTTGTGCTGAAGCCTCTAAACTTTTCAGGGTAGCTAGGACTTGTTCCTCAAAACCAGGAGTTCTATGAGGTTGTGGTGGTGGTTGAGTCACAGCTTGACTCTGATACTGGGGTGCAGGTGCTTGAGGAGCACCATAACTGGGGTACTGGGATTGCATCAATGGTGGTCTATAGGGTTGACTGATAGCAGGATTACTGCTATATTGGGGTCTTGCAGGCTGACTAGGACTGGATCCTCTAGGTTGACTAGACCACTGGAAATTGGGGTGAGTCTTCCACCCAGGGTTGTACGTATTGGAATACGGGTCATTCCTAGGTGATGCATATCCTTGAGCAGCATTAACCTGCTCTTGGACAAACTCAGGGTACTGGCCTGCCATAGGACAATATGGGGTCTCGTGAGTGGGGTCAGTGCAAATATTGCACACCAAGTTGACAGGTTTCACATGGGCTTTTGAAGATTGCCCTTGTGCCGCTATTAATTGGTCAAGCTTTTGAGACAGAGCCTCAACTTGCTTATTTGCCAAAACTTGTGTGTCCACATCATAAATACCGGCCTTTTTGGGAGGCGGTTTCTTTGCTAGCGCATCGTCACGGTTACCTAAAGACATTGAGGCCATATGGAACGAGTCCTCACTCAATGCTTCAAATAAAGCCCACATTTCATCCTCACCTTTACTTAAAATTGCTCCCCCACAGGCAGATTTCACTGTCTGCGTGTCACCCTCTGTTAAACCTCTAACAAAAGACTCTATGATTTGCCACTTAGGTACATCATGATGGGGGCATAATCTAAGGAGTTCCTTCATTCTTTCCCAGGCTTCGTGGAAAGATTCCTGTTCATGTTGGACGAAGTTGGTTATACCTCGTCGCATTTGATGTGTTTTACCGACAGAGTAAAATCTAGACAGGAATAGCTTTTGAAGCTGTTCCCAAGTTGTGATAGGGACAGGGGTTTGGAGAGTGCAAAGCCAGTGTTTGGCCTTATCTTTTAAAGAGAACGGGAATAAGAACAATTTCAGGGATTCTGGATGGAACCCCTGAATTCTGATAGTAGAACAAATTCCTAAGAATTCCTGCAAATGGTCGTATGGGTTCTCTCTATCTAACCCATAGAACGTAGGAAGCATCTGAATGGTAGCATGCTTAATCTCATAGATGAGATTCTCTATGTGTGGAATTTGGATACAGGATGGTGGATTAAAACTATTGGGCATGAAGTGATCCCTCAAAGTTTTAAGACCTGGTGGTGGTTGAATATTATCC
Organism: Hamamelis virginiana; assembly: GCA_017140935.1. Taxonomy (NCBI): domain Eukaryota; kingdom Viridiplantae; phylum Streptophyta; class Magnoliopsida; order Saxifragales; family Hamamelidaceae; genus Hamamelis; species Hamamelis virginiana. Next base: position 6,468 of record JAESVK010034332.1, on the reverse strand, counting down.
GCTGGTAACATGGCAGTGTGTGCAGATGATTCAGCCATTTCAGATAGATGCGAAGGCACTGACTCGCTAGACTGACTTTGAGAAGCCTTAACAGCTCTCAGAGTTCTTTCAATTTCAGAGTCTAAAGGGATTACGTTAAATGACAACGACCTTCTACCCCGCATATAATTGGTCTCCACAGAAAATCACGGAATTATAATAAACAAATTGTGAGCAGTTAATCTTTAGCTTTTAATTTGTTATTTTAAGCGCGCGGGAGTGAACTCCCAATTCCTGATTTCAGCCACCTGTAGTTAGGGAAAGAAGAAAAATGAATAATACTTATAATATATTGATATTAACAGTATAAAAGAATATATATATTAAGTAATATTAACAGTATTTAATATTTACTACTTAAATTAAATCCAAATTTCTTTTTAAATAAACCGTAGTTCCCCGGCAACGGCGCCAAAATTTTGATCAACTCAGACGACGAGGGAGATTATTCCCCGTCAGTGATCAGAATTAATAATTTATAATACCGCGTGACAATTAATCTCAATTCGATTGTGACTAGTGAGCACGGGTGTCGAACCACTGGGAAATGCAGGTTTATATTAAAAAGACTCTTTAGAGTTAATTCAAGCGGAAAGAATATTGTCAATTAAATTGGTTGGTGGTAACTGCTCCGATTGGGTCGAAGCGAAAACTCAGTAACTTTAAATAAGCTTAATAAAAATGCAGTTAAGTTGGTGGATTGAGCGGAACTTGGGTGAGAAGCCCATTGAATATCAATTAAACAATTTATGTTTATAAAATCCACACTATAATAATTATGTATGGTGGTTCTTCCAACTACAAGAAGGAAGTCCCAAAAAGATTATGAATACAGGACCGGCAAGTTTATCCCCGAAAAGAATGGAATATCGCTATCCACCTTAAATGAGGAATAAAGCATGCTGGTTTGTATTCATACCAATAAGAACCATTGCATAATTATATAATTGCAATCACAGATGTACAATTATATGATATTATATTCGGCAATAGTGTGCGGTAAAACCTTCACAACTATGCAATCACATAATACAAATAGAGGGATGTTTATAAAATAGGATTGTAAAATGAATCCAACTTCATCCTCACCCAAGCTTGGAGTATTAGCTACACATCACTGGAGGAGAATATCCTTTATCCAGGCAAGCTTTAAGGGGTCACGGGATGGAAAAGAAAATAAAAGCGGTAATTTAAATGACTGAAGAAATAAGGAAAATGGCAGAAATAAATAAAGAAAATGGCGTAAGTAAATAAAGAAAAGTGACTGAAGTAAATAAAGAAAAGAAAAGACTTAAGTAAATAAAGAAAAAGACTGAAAAAGTAAAGAACAGTTCTCAAGTGAGAACTGAGCCATGCATAAAAAGGAAAATAACAGAATCGGAAATTACTGAAATTAAAGACTTAATCGGATAGAACAATCCTCAAGTGAGAATTGAGCCAGGCATTGTAAAGAAAAATTGCAGAATTGGAAATAGCTGAAAATTGAAACTACCGATTGAAATGCGAAAATAAACTGTAACTTGAATTAAAATTAGCAAAGTAATGATTCAGAGCAAAAGTCATGAACCCTCGAAACGTCGTCGTTACACTTCTATTTATAGAAGGAAAAGGTAAAAGACGTAACTGCCCTCAAAATATCCCAAAATATCCTAGACTCTCGCAGCCGACCTTGGCTATCGATAGCGAAGGTTCGCTATCGATAGAGGTGCTATCGATAGCGAATCTTGGCTATCGATAGTCAAGGTCAAATATTTGACTTTCTTGCAGTTTTTCAACGTCTGATCTTTTAGTACTTCCCCCGGCTGCTGTGGATCTTTATCGGACGTTCCTTTGATTCGAGATGCTTTTCAGGGCTTCATTGGTGACGACTTTATTTAATGAAATCTGCACATATTTCTTGAAACAGAGTTTTAAACCTAATTGTACAGATATTCATATATAACACTATTTATTAAACAATTAAATATATAAGAGAACAAAGTAATACCCTAGTTGAATGGTATGATTGGGGTACAATCATGCATATGACTGGTTAGTGCGTAAGAGACCATCGTTCTCTAAGTTATCAATGTCAGTATCATCATTCGAGGATGAATTGTCATCCGTACAGTCCTCACTGCTCAATGTGGATAAAATGTTGTCATTCTCATAACCCGCATTGGACAAACTGTTGGGTGAATGCTTAAACTTATGTTTAGGATGGAAGTCTTGATCAGCGCCCTCATTTTGGGATGCATGCGACAATGATAAGCCATGAACATTCGAACGTGGCCTGTAACAGATTGAAAGTCACATTTATTTACTCATTGGATAGCTCATGTCATTTGAGTTATTTGATAAATTAACAAAACTTATTTCAACAAGATACATGACATGGGTCTCTAACATTTTCCCATATGTTATAACCAATGCGTAATGGAATATGGATATAACAATTCATTTCATACCATATTATAAAGATGCTACAGATTTTCTTTTTCTAATGCTATTGATAACTTTCACTTAGAATTTTATACACAAGTGAAGGGGTGCTATGTATATAAGATCAAGAAGAAAGAGAACTAACTATTGAAAAAACGAGCATCTCATTTGTTTATGTAACAAATGATGGGAGGGTGAATAACGTGACCAACGTATAAGACAAGATATTAGTTGCACAATTGAAGAACTTACATAAGCATAAATAATAAAAAGTGAAATGGGAAAACAGTATTCTCTTGTACCTTCGGGGGAAGCATACATGAGGATCATCGATATGAGTTTTCAATGTGTTCCTTACTTCTTCTTCATCGACTTGATAGTAATGCATGGGAGTACACTCGTTATGTGAAGGGAAGTCATCAGAAGCTTCCGGTGTATGCCTGCAGGAGTTAAGAAATGATTATTTTATGGACAGCAATTAGGATAATATACATTGGTTGAGTTACAATTAGGTAATACGCATTGGTTGAGTTAATTATACGGTCACAAATTCATTATAACAAATAAGTCCTCATCCATTAACTCAACGTATGAGTTAATTTTGGCACAATGGAATTAGTTTAAACAATTTTAGATGTTGTAATGATGATATAGTTTATCCATTTGATTATAATTTTCTTATCATTTATAACAATTTTTTTTTTCCTTTTAATAAAGGGTGATTATTTTGAATGCAGGTCAACGTAAGATCAAGATAATATATACCTCAATGTTTGACTTAAATTTACAAGCTCTATATCGTTATCACATACAGGAAAGTCACAATGCACTTTGTCCTGATCTGTGTCCTTCACCGCAATATCATCGTTGTCGACAGACATATGATGCCTACTTATAAATTTCACATGAAACATAATTAAAACATATGAAAGTACTCATGACCATATATAACAAATACATTAATGTGGAGATAGTATTGACATTGAAATTTGTCTTAAATACCTTTGTTGAATTGGTTGCGCTGCGTGGATTTCCTGAATGGTAGTGCACTTTGAAACATAAATGACACCCAATGAAATTGAAGTGTTCTTAAACAATTCAATTATCCCTTGCAGGTCTTCATCGTCTCTAATATCAATCATGATATTATCCATGTATCTACCGGTTGGCACCTTACATTTTACCGCTAGATTGGTTTCTTTCATAGTCGACCCAATACGATTATGAATCTTGCTAATGAATTCATCAAAACCACTATTGTACGGTACCCGAAATATGCGAGTTTCCCCACCAACATATGATGAAAAATTACCAGTTTCTTCATCGAACTGACCATTAAAATGAATCATGAAAACCGCCATACCATCATCCATTTTGAATTAAACACGTTCCTCCTAATTTTACTGTTAACGTCAATGCAAATAAGCATATAAGTGCACAATGGGATCCGAAAGTACATCCATTACATAGACAAATAGAGTAATAGTGGTATTCGTTAACACATCTAGTAATGGATGAAGGTGGGACTCGATACAATGTTCAATATTACGTACACGCATATTGAAAAACAAAAAATTTATGCTACTGTCTTCACATTGGATAGTTAGACGAATACAAATAAAATAAAATTTGTAAGTCCATCATCCACGGGTATATACGGTAATCTGTTAATCTGTATAATAAAATAATACTTGACATCCCATTTTCAATTCTTCTTCTATTGGTATATATATACACAATGCACAACTGGGCTGCATTTTTGGCTTCACAACAAGGCATTTCAAATCAAATTGTAAATTGATGATGGTATTTGCACATTTTCTAATATGACACCTATGGTTTCAATGAATCAAACATACGTACCCTTACATGTATCCACCTGCCAAAACATGGAATTTCAATGTATATTACAAACATGGATATACCTACTGTAGCAAAGAAACCAACATACATATTGTTTGTTATGACATCCAAACATGGTTATATTTTTATATTTCATTCCAAAAAATTCGTAATGGTATTGCATATATTGTGATAAGAAAGGTATTAAACACAAGGTTAGCGATAAATCCAACATAACTACATAGAGAAAGCATGATCCACACATGAATGTAACATACTTATATATGTTTCGAAATCATACTATAAAAAGAAGATTCAAGTGTCAATAATAATCATGGATATACCTGATGTTGGGGGAGGAGAATGTGATATTCTCTTCTACCTCATGTATGCACCCAAGCATAAGGTTAGGCATTCATCCGCATGGCATGATTCCCAAATACAAAGATGAAAGATAAAAGTAAGCTCCTTTAAGTTTTTAAACACAAGGTTAGCGATAAATCCAACATAACTACATAGGGAAAGCATGATCCACACATGAATGTAACATACTTATATATGTTTCGAAATCATACTATAAAAAGAAGATTGAAGTGTCAATAATAGTCATGGATATACCTGATGTTGGGGGAGGAGAATGTGATCTTCTCTTCTACCTCATGTATGCACCCAAGCCTAAGGTTAGGCATTCATCCGAAGGGTTTCGATTCCCAAATACAAAGATGAAAGATAAAGTAAGCTCCTTTAAGATATTGATATTGGGTATTCTTCTTTATTTTTTGGGTATTCTGTGTAAAATATAATTTTGGGTATCCTGTAAAAATATGGGTATCCTATATAACGTATTTACCCATTAGGATATTTTAAAGATTTGATTTGATATGTTCACGATTTTGTAAAGATTTGATTTGACATCTCAGATAGGAATAAAATATGAATAAAAATTGAAAATTGGGTATTCTTCATAAAAATGGGTATTCTGTTAAAGTCTGTATATTGGGTATTCTTCTTTATTTTTTTGGGTATTATGTGTAAAATCGAAATTTGGGTATCCTGTACAAATATGGGTATCCTATAGAACGTATGGAATGGGAAGATATTTTAAAATTTTGATTTGACATGTGGAAGATATTTTAAAGATTTGATTTGACATGTCAGGGATGAATAAAATATGATTAAAAAATTGAAAATTGGGTATTCTTCACAAAAATGGGTATTCCGTTAAAATATGGGTATTGGGTATTCTTCTTTATTTTTTGGGTATTCTTTTGAATTATGGGTATTATTCATTAAAATTTGAAAATTGGGTATTCTGTGTAATTTTGGGTATTCCGTTAAAGTGGAAAAAGTTTGATGGGACATGTCTGTTGTTGATTTGATTTGAAAAAGTTGATGTTTGACTTGTACGGACGGTCATCATTTCATTGGGTATTCTTCACAAAAATGGGTATTCTATGTAAAGCAAAAGTTGGGTATCCTGTAGAAATATGGGTATTCTATATAAAAATGGGTATTGGGTATTCTTAATAAAATTGGGTATTATGTGTAATTTTGGGTATTACATGAAAATTTTTGAAATTTTTTTGAAAATATTACCGTTAGAAGGGTATAAGTGTCCAAAAAACTGTACGGAGGTTTAGTTTTGTCATTCCTCAACACATGGGTTTATAATAGTAATTTATTGAAAACATAGGTTCATTTTGGGAAAAAGCCCATATATATATACAGAGCTGCTAATCTAAGGTGCACCTGATGCAAGATGCATCAGGTGGCCTATTCTAGAGCCACTTGTTGAGCATATTTTCGAAAGCCGACCATTGGATTTGATGCTCCTTTCATGTATATCATGCCTGCAAAAAATCACAGCGATCCAACGGTTGGTTTCTGAAAAATGTAACTTTGAAAAACTGTGGTTTTTTTGTTTTTTAAAATGTCACACTTTTTTCACAGTCGGTTTTTAAAAAAACGGACCGTTGGATCACTGTGATTTTTGGCAGGCATGATATAAATAAAAGCAACGTCAAATCCAACGGTCAGTTTCTGAAAATATGCTCAACAAGTGGCTCTAGAAGAGGCTACCTGATGCATCTCGCATCAGGTGCACCTTATATTAGAAGCTCTTATACATACATACATATATATATATATATATATATATATATATAT
>JAESVK010034318.1:0-13479 GCA_017140935.1 Hamamelis virginiana | reverse complement strand
AAACATGTCGTTGAATAATGACTTCATTGCATCCAGAAAAATGTTGTTTCACCCATCTAGTTTTTCAATCATTTTATCTAGATCAATGGGCATTATGATTTTGAAAAAATAAAAATACTATATTTATTTATGTGAATCACGCATTAAATGCCAACTAAGATAGATGAAAAAATATTAAATGCCAACTAAGACTAGAAGAGGATCATCTCAATTATATAAATATGGACCACGTTCCCCTTACCATTATTTTTACCATTATTCCTATCATTCATTTTCAAAACACCAGTGTCGATTTAATATTTTGAGAAACCGACCGTTGGATTAGATACTTTTCTTAAATATATATATATATATATATATATATATATATATATATATATATATATATATATCATGTATGCCAAAAATCACAGTGGTCCAACGGTTGGTTTCTGAAACATGTCACTGTGAAAATTTATTTTAATTATAAACAGTACAATTTTTTAATGTGAGAATTTTTAAAATCTGATCATTGGATCAATGTGATTTTTGGTGTTTATATGACTTGTAAAATAAGAGTAGGGATGTCAATTTTACTGGTTCACCCAAGTACCCGCCCCTCCCCTATTGGGATGGATTTGGGGTCATCTTAATAGGGTTAGGGGCGGGTTTGGGATTTCTTTTGAAAACCCTATAGGGTTCGAGGCATCTAAGAAATGTTTATTTTATAGATAAACATTGACATCAAGCTATTATTTTATAGATATTTTACAATCAAGTCCCTCCTTGATAAAATGAAATTTCAATCAAACATTCCCCTTGAGAGGTTTAGTTTATTTTACTCTTAGAAGTAGCAATTATCTTTAATGTTCATTGATATATTCTGTGATTTGTTTTGGTGTTGAAAAAACTGAGGAAAGTAGAAAGAAAATAGTTTGTAGAAATCATCTCAACTATGTCTAATATTGTATTTGGTTAAGTTGAAAATGATTGATAATTTAAAGTTTAGAACTCTAGTTTCATTTCTTTTATTTATCTTTGTGAGCCATTACTGCACATGCATAATTTTTATAATTTTTTAAGTTTATTTAGTATTGTCATTTATATCAGTTTAAAATAAGATATGCACCGCCCCACCCCACCCCACCCCACCCCGCCCCACCATAGTTAATGGGACGGGACAGTAATGGGATGGGGTCTTTTAATTGGAACGGGAGTGGAATTCCCAATCCTGACCCTTCACGGGTTTGGGACGGGAATGGGATGAGATTTTCTTAAATGGGACGGGGTTGGGAAAGGGGTGACCCGTCCCAAACCTGCCCCATTGACATCCCTAAAGAAGAGTATCTAATCCAACGAACGGTTTTTCAAAATATTCGACCTATTGGTGTTTTGAAAAAGAATGATAGAAATAATGGTAAAAAGAATGGTTAGGAGAACCTGTCCCTATATATATATATATATATATATAGAGAGAGATGCTAATATAAGGTGCACTTGATGCAACTTGCATCAAGTGCCCTCCTCTACAGCCACCTGTGATGAAAATTTTTAAAAACTGACCGTTGGATTAGATACCCCTATAATGTATGTCATGTCTGCCAAAAATCACAGTGATCTAACGGTTGGTTTTTGAGAAAACTGGCTGCAAAATAATTATGACTTTTTTGTTCTTTAAAATGTTATCATTTTTTAGCAGTCAATTTTCTCATAAACCAACCGTTGGATCACTGTGATTTTTGGCAGATATGATATACATTATAGGGGTATCAAATCCAACGGTCAGTTTTTAAAAATTTTCATCACAGGTGGCTGTAGAGGAGGGCACTTGATGCAAGTTGCATCAAGTGCACCTTATATTAGCACCTCTGTATATATATATATATATATATATATACAGAAATGCTACAGTCAGGCCGGCATGACTGTAGCATTTGTGCGGTCACCCCATTTTGGGGGGGATGCAGGTTACATGTCACAGTTTCGACCGTTGGATATTCTATTCATGCAGTGCTTGTCATGCCTGCAAAAAATCACAGTGATCCGACGGTTGGTTTCTAAGAAAACTGACTTTGAAAAAAACTGGAATTCAAAGAATAAAAAATGACAGTTTTTTTCCAGTTTCTTTCAAAGTCAGTTTTCTCAGAAACTAACCGTCGGATCACTGTGATTTTTTGCAGGCATGACAAACACTGCATGAATAGGATATCCAACGGTCGAAACTGTGACCTGTGACCTGCTTCCCCCCCAAAATGGGGTGACCGCACAAATGCCACAATCAGGCCGGCCTGACTGTAGCATTTCTGTATATATATATACGAAACAGGATAATATCATAGCTCAAGCAGTTCTAGATTGGTTCCATCAAAGACCAACCATGTCAAGCATTGGTCTAGGAGAACAATCCAGAATAATTATGGGTAAAAATAAAATTGTTTAGTCATTGGTTACAGCTCCCACAGCTTCAAAGAAAGATTTGAAAAAACAGTTACAGGCAGCCCTCTCTTCTCTTGAAGATGAAGACTCAGATAATGGTGAACAAGATAACTCTTCTCCATCAGTTACAGATTATGCATGGGATAATGAGGATGATTGCTTTGGCATCTTTCCTCCCATCATGTAAAAGAATATTTGCTTTCAGTACAAAGATATCACAGGTATAAAGCAATGCAATATCCGAGGCTCACGGGTATAAAGCAACACAACATCCGAGGCTACTTTCGGGCGCCTCAACAAATGGAATCTTGGAAAACTTCAAAAGTGCTACAGTATATATATATATATATATATATATATATATAAAACAAATTAAACCAATTCACAAATGGCTAGATATATAGTAGCTGACTAGATCATTACTCTAGATATATATACATCCACCATTAAATCAAAAATAAGATTAATTAAATTGTATATTGAATAACATGAAAGAAATGTTTTCCCAAGTCCGAGCTTTTTGCTTGAACAACTCCTTACTTTCTGATGCAGCGAGATATTGGAACTAGAATTGATAAGGGATAACTTCCTCGAACGTGTTGATTATCGAAAAACAATGCCACTAACAAAGGACTTCCATGCAATCTGTTGATTTTCTAAGAAAAGGTACCAGACTTTATGGGTATCTAGAACTCGTTGATTCACAAAAAATACTGAAGACTAGGCATCTAAGATTCATTGATTCACCAAGAATGCCGAATATTAGGGTTGAAGAGATCTCTCAAATAAAACTTTATTAATCATCAAAAACTTTATTGCCATGATGGCTACAAGAATATATATAAAGCAGACAAACCCGAAAACAACTAAACCCTAGCTATAGAAATAGATATTACTTCCGGTTTTTTTATTTGGGCAATGCTAGTGATCCGTCTACTATTTCCGTTTTATACTCCCGTCCACATGTTTAAGTGCAACATCAGCACAGTGAAAATATCCCTGAGTATATTTTTACTATCCATATTGTATTTTCACTATCCTGGATACATTTTTACTGTCCTTAGTAAATTTTCACTATATATATTTTTTTATATTCTTATTGTATCTTTTGGATTTTCACTGTCTTTTTTGAATTGTTACTGTATTTTTTCTTTTTTCACCGTTAGTCTTTTTTTTTCTTTATTCTTTTTTTGGTTTTCATTGGCTGACAATAAATAAGAAGAAGAATAAGGTTTTTTTTTTTTTCGGTTTTTATTGTCTTTTTATTTTTATTGTTTTTTTTTTTTTTTGGATTTTCACTATGGCTTTTTTTTTTCACTGTCTTTTTTTTATGAGCACAGTGAAGAAGAAATTTTTACTGTCTTTTTTTATGAGCACTGTGAAGAAGAAGAAACAGAAGAAGAAGAAGAAGAACCGCGCATAATCCGACGGCTGGTTGAGTGGCATGCTGGTTTTTTTCTTGTTTTTATTTTCTTCTTCGTTATGATGTCCGTGTTGCTACTATATGTTCTATTGGCATTAGGTTCTATTTTTACAGTTGTTGGGAACTGCATTTATGTGCTTCTCAAGAGTTTTCCAGGAGCTACCCATGATGGTCTTGAAATCAATCAAAACTAAGTACATGATTCTAATTCCTAAAAGCTGTTGGAAGTAACACTACACTACCAATGCATTATTACATGCAATCATTCACCCGATAATTTACATGGTGATCATGGATGAGAAGAAACTCAGTGAGATGTTAAAAAAAAAATATATATATATATATATATATATATATATATATATAGAGAAGGAAAAAAAAGAATTTTAGGAAGTAGAAGAAAAAAGTCAAAACTAAAAAAAAACTTATCTTTATATATTATAAACACGCTATAAATCTGGACTTAGAAGTGAAAAACAAAAAAAAACAAAAAACAAAAAAATAAAAAAATATATATAGAGAAGTTGTAAGAGAGAAGAACATATCTATAAAAGCAAAGCTGGTCCTTTGGTATTATTATAGAGATGGGGAAGAAGACGTCTCTGGAATCAAAACTGGAAAAAAAAATCTCTTATATAAATATAGAGAGAGAAGAAAAATAGGAGGAAGAAGAAGAAAGTCAAAACTAAAATAACATATCTTTGTTATAAACATTGTAAGTCTAAACTTAGAAGTAAAAATAATCAAAATAAAGAGAAGTTGTAAGATAGAAGAAAAACATACCTGGAAGTAGAGATAGAAACTAAAACTATAAATTTATAATGTAGTTCTCGTTAAAGAGGTAAACCAAATAGGTGGACATGCCAAATTCTGGTCCAGGTTGGCTGAGTGGCATGCTGCAAAATTTGACGTGTTGGGGATTGGGGATTATGTGTACACTTGGGGATTCTGTATAAAATTGGGAATTGGAGATTTCGTGATAAATTAGGGATTGGGGATTCTATAAGAAATTGGGAATTCTGTGTAATATTGGGGATTGAAGATTCTATATAAAATTGAGGATTCCATGTAAAATTGGGGATTATGTGCAAAATTAAAAGTCAAAGTCAAATTTTGACCTTTTGAATGGTATTTTGGTCCAAAAAAACTGTGATAGATTCATCTTGGTAATTATCTTTGGATCGAATCCTTTCCTGTAATATTTTGAAAACATAAGGATTATTGACATAAAATGCCCTATATATTATAACATGATTTTCTCAAATTTTGGGTCTGTCTTAAGTTTTCTTGGGTTAAATTTGATCTATTTCTGGCAAATTTGGGCACAGCCCATGGTCACCCCTTACTCCTATCCCTTACGGAGTAGGATGTTACTTTGTCCATTGATTTTCAATAACTAAATCCCATCACATCCTCCACGTCAAAAAATGTATCTCGGACTATTGAATGGGTCCAATTTATTATATTATTTAGTTAAAAATATAATCAGGTTACATGGTCGAATCTTAATAATTTTACTGATCTTCCATTTTTCTTCAAAATTAATTATACTTAATTTGAACATTACCGAAGTGGGGAGCTTTGTTAAAATCTACGTGCTAGGTAAAGTCATCAAATCAATCTAGCTATGCTTTTATCATTCTTAGGTACAACCAATGTTATCAAACCCGGTTGGTTCAAACGGTTGAACCGGGAGCCGGTCCCCTCTCCGGTTTGTTTAACCCACAAAAATCCATTCAAGTCAAAAACTGCTCTCTTTTGCAAAACCTGGTCAACCCAGCGGTTGAACCGGTCAACTCGGTTAAAAAACCAGGCGGTTTTTTTTTTTTTTTAAGGTGCTAAAATGACTAAAATATCCCCAATATTTTTAAAATCTCTTAAAGCCAAGAAGGCTAAAAAGGCAAATTAGTCTAAAAAAATCCCAAATAGCAAAAAGAAACCCAAGCACCTAATTTAATAATACAATATTCTTATCTTGCATTTAAAAAAAATATATATAATAAAGATTGATTAATAGTAATTATCAATTTTCAATTTTGATGACTGCACATAAATTCAAATATATGAATTAGTTGTACAAACATTTTAAAAAAATTATATTTTGAATCATTTAAAGCTTTTATTCTAATAAATAAATAAATAAATAATATATTAATTTATGACGTCATGGTTCAACCCAGTTGACTCGACGGTTGAACCGGTTGACCCTTAACCCAGTAACTTTTCCGATTTGATGAACGGTTCGGGTTTTAAAACATTGGGTACAACCCGAGATGTACCTGGTGGTCTCTGGTTCTATAAATCAAAGAAGAACTTTTATAATCAATAACGTAAAGAATAGACTATCAATTAATTATTTTACGTGTATATATATATATATACACACACACACATACATACAGGGATGATACTATAAGGCCGGCCTTACGCAAAGTTGCATAAGGTCGGCTCCATATGGCCAATTTTAGATGATAGTTTGTAAAACTGACCGTTTGATTAGATGCCCCTCCTCTGTATGTAATGCCTGCAAAAAATCACAATGATCTGACGGTTGTTTTTTGAAATATGTTATTATGAAAATATGAAACTTATTTGTTCTTCAAAATGTCACTATTTTTTTAACGGCTGTTATATCAAAAATTAACCGTCAGATCATTGTGATTTTTTGCAAGCATGACATACAGAGGAGGGGCATCTAATACAACGGTCAATTTTACAAACTGTAATCTAATATTGGCCATATGAAGCCGACCTTACGCAACTTTGCGTAAGGCCGGCCTTATATTATCATCCCAATATATATATATATATATATATATATATATATATATATATATATATATATATAGAAACGTTCTTATCAGGTTGCCCTTACTTTAGCTTAAAATAAGCTAAGTTGGATAGCCGTTGGATCGAAGATGGATGGCTAGGAACTTTTTGCTTAAAGGACCCAGTTTTGAAGAAGAAAATGACCCACGTGAACAGCCCCGACAACCCAATTTTAGACCTACGTGAAAGTTGAAGCTAGCCAAATATTCTTATCAAGTTGCCCTACTTTCACCTGCTCAGCCACACTTCTCCATCATCTCCATCTCCATCTCCGGTCTAGCGTGAAGCTCCTTTCTTCCGGTGTCAAGCTTGCTCTTCCCTCCGACCAGCATTAAGATCACACACGTAAAATAATTAATTGATAGTCTATTCTTTACATTATTGATTATAACAGTTCTTCTTTGATTATAAAACCAAAGACCACCAGGTACACATGCATATACAAATCAACTATTCTGTAACAGATATATATATTAATCGGAAAAGAATAAAAGAAGATGAATCCCAGACCCAGCTAATATTCCCTTAGCTAACTCTAATAAATGAAACACAATAACTCCTGTTGACAATGGTACACTCAATGTAATTAGAAGCACCATTCCAATGATCTACCCATGATGGTCTTGAAATCTGTTGAATGAGAGAAAAATATATTGAATGAATTAACCTAATCAATGTACAAAGCAAGCCTTATATAGACAATAGACGCTATACAGTATATGGTAGTATATGGTACGTATATGGTAACTATATATATATTGACATCCCCCCTCAAACTCAAGGTAGGTGAAGAGAAACCAACTTGAGTTTGGAAACTAAATCTGCAAAGCGACCGAGAGGATGAGCCTTGGTGAAGAGATTAGCAATATGGATGAGACAGAAAAAAGGCGTACAGTTCCTTGGCCAATATGATGACGAACAAAGTGGCAATCAATCTCGATATGCTTAGTGCGATCATGGAATACATTATTGTGGGCAATTTGAATTGCACTTCGGTCGTCATAGTAAATAGGAGTGGTAGAAGAATGAGGGACACCCATAGCTTCAAGTAACCAGCGAAGCCAGATAAGTTCTTAGGTAGTATCAGCAAGAGCACGATATTCGACTTCAGTACTGGACCTAGCAACGACGGTTTGCTTCTTACTACGCCATGAGATAAGAGATTCACCAAGAAAAAAGCAGAAGCCAGTAGTAGATCGACGATCAGTAGGGTCACCAACCCAGTCAGCATCTGAGTAAGCTCGCAGCTCTAGAGAAGAAGTGGCAGAAAAGTGAAGACCATGAAATAGAGTGCCCTTTATATAACGAAGAATACGAAGAACAACTGCAAAGTGTGTAGAGCGAGGAGCTGACATAAACTGGCTGACAATGTGAACAGCATAGGCAAGATCTGGGTGAGTGACTGTGAGATAGATAAGACTGCCAACCAACTGACGATAGAGGGTGGCATCAGTCAGTAAGGTACCATCAAGAGGAGTAAGTCGGGCATTGGTCTCAAGAGGAGTAGAAACTGTCTTAGCATCTGTGAGTCCAACACGTGTAAGAAGATCTGAAGCATACTTGGCTTGTGAGAGATAGTATCCATGGGAGTCCGATGATATCTCAAGACCGAGAAAATAACTAAGAGAACCAAGATCTTTTATGTCGAAATGCTGGTGAAGAAAAGATTTGAGTGTAGAAATGCCACTAAAGTCATCGCCAGTAATAATTATGTCATCAACATTGAGCAAAAGAAGAGTGGTGCCTTTGGCTGTCTGGCGAATGAAGAGAGCAGAATCATACGGACAAGACATAAAACCAAAATCCCCAATAACAGAATTGAACTTGGAAAACCATGCCCGAGGAGCCTGTTTCAGTCCATATAAAGCTCAACGAAGTCTACAGACCTTATTTGGAGGATAATCATACCCAAGTGGAGGCTGCATGTAAACTTCTTCAGAAAGATCACATTGAAAAAGACATTTTTGACATCCATCTGGTATAGTTTCCATTTTTGAACAGCAGCAATAGCAAGTAAACTGCGGACAGAAGTAATGCGAGCAACGGGGGCAAAAGTCTCTTCATAATCAATGCCATGTTCTTGAGTAAAGCCCTTGGCGACCAGACGAGCTTTGTAACGCTCGATTGAACCATCAGAACGGGTCTTGATTTTGTAAACCCATTTACAACCCACAATTGATTTGCCAAGAGGAAGGTAAACCAAATCCCAAGTATGAGTAGTATGAAAAGCCTATAATTCTTCAGTCATTGCTTGTTGCCACAAAAGATTAGAACGAGCCTCATGATATATCTGCGGTTCATGATGAGAGAGAATAGTGGAAAAATAATGAAAATCACGAAGAATAATAGATGGTTCCCTTACCCGAGTAGACCGACAAATGGTTGGATCAGTAACAAGGTCAGAAGTGGAGTCATGGTCAATGGTGGAATCTGATACAGGAGCAGGAACAGATAAAAGGACATCAGCAGTGGCGGAAACTGGTACTGTGGCGGGATCCGAAGACAAAATAGGCATCTCGGGATTAGCCGTAGAATGTTCGAAACCTGTATCAGCAACATCAGGAAATAATGGAATTGAGGAATTAGTAAAGAAAGACAGTGTGTGGGGAACAGATAAGTGAAATTTGGAGAGTGGTGAAAATATTTTGTGCTCCCAGAAGACAACATGATGGGAAACACGGAGACGTTTGGAGATGGGATCCCAACACCTATAACCTTTATGTTCTATACCATAGCCCAAGAAGCAACAGAGACGAGAGCGATGTTCCAACTTAGAACGCTCATGAGGTTGTAGGAGAACAAAACAAGCACACCCAAAAACTCTGAGATGATGATAAGAAGGAGGATGGCCATTTAGGCACTCATAAGGAGAAATATTACCAATGACAGAAGAAGGAACACGATTGATTGTATACGCAGTAGTGAGAACAGCTTCCCCTCAGAAATTCTCAGGACAAGAGAAAGAAATGAGAAGTGCTCGAACTGTATCCAAAAGGTGTCAATGTTTACGTTCAGCACGCCCATTTTGTTGAGAGGTACCCGGGCAAAAGCGGTGAGGAATAGTACCATTAGTGCAAAGGAAAGTGAGAAAATCTGAGTCTCGATACTCCATGGCATTATCTGCACGAAAGACTTTGATAAGACGAGAAAATTGAGTTTTGATTAATAATGCAAAATCATAATAAATCTGTTTAAGTTCAGAGCGATTATGCATGAGATATAGCCAAGTGTAACGAGAATAATCATCGATAAAGATCACAAAGTATTTTAATCCCCCCATGGTTGGAACAGGAGAAGGACCCCAGATATCAGAGTGAACTAAATCAAAAGGTGCGGAAGAAATAGAAGTACTATGAGGAAATGGTAAGGCATATTGCTTTGCAAGTTGACAAGATATACAGTCTAAATGGTCATGACTAACAGAACCTAAAGAGCCACTAGAAATTAAAGACCGTAAACGACCAACCGATAAATGCCCAAGACGAGAGTGTCATAAATGGTGTGAGGAAGTGGAATGAGCTAGAGCAGTAATCTGATGATTGGAGGGAGATAGAGAAGAGGTGTGAAGACTGATGAGCTCAAAAAGGCGACCAACTTTACGACCAATCCCAAGAGTCTGTCCGGTCTGAGGATCCTGCACAATACAACCAGAACGAGAGAAAGTAATAGTAAGACCCATGTCACAAAGTTGACCCACAGAAATAAGATTAAGAGTGAGTTTGGGTATGAGATATGTATCAGAAAGAGATATATGAGAGTGAGAAACTTGTCATTTATGGCTTACTTGCATGTGGGAACCATCGGCAGTATGAATGGGTGGAATATGAGAAGTAGAATTTTTGGTAGAGAAAATAGTAGGATCAGATGTCATATGATTGCTACATGAAGAATTAAAGAACCAATAGGAGTTACCTGTCGTAGTAGCAGAGAGAGCTGGAGAGAAAGTAGTACCAGAATATGAGACAACTTTCTTGAGAAAAGATTCAAGATCAGTAATGGTAATAGGTGAATGAGGATCTCTAATAGATAAATTCTCCGTGGCAGAGGCAGTGGCAGAAAAACTATGATATCGAGAGGTGGCCATGATGCTCAAAACTCAACTATAGAAGCAATATCTTGAAAAATGGAGCCCAAAAATGGAATCAGGAGGTCAAAAAACTATAGGGAGTACCGTTTCTGAAAAATGGTTGATCCGATCCTAAAAACAGCTGAACGGGCTGAAAAGTGCAGTGTAGAAGCATAATCTAGTAAAACGGAGCCCAAAAACGGATTGAAGACCTCGAAATTAGTGGGGAAAGGACTTTCCAGGCTAACACGTGGCACAGGGGGTGCTGACACGTGGCAGATTGAAGGGCTGATACGTGGCAAGACCTAGGTAGGGCACATGGCACGCTGATGTGGCAGTGATAACGTGGCAGTCAACTGTCAAAGGTTGACCGGGTCGGGTCAATGGATCAGGTCAACGGGTCGGGTTAACGTATCGGATTCTGGGTCGGGTCAACGGGTCAATAAATTGGGTCGGGTATGGTGGTGACATGGCTGGGCTGACATGGCGAAGTGATGGGTAGGGTTGATGTGGACTTGGGCTGATGTCAGCTACACGGGATGGTGCTGCGGCGCGTGAGAGTGTGTGAGAGAGCGTAGTGCGAGTAGATCTAACGCGCTATTACAGAGGCGGGGCGTGAGGGCGCATGCGGAGCCAGTTTGGGCTAATTCCGGCGGGGTTTTGTAGATAGGAGAATGGCGAGTCGTTTGAGTGGTTTGTTGATAGATTTGAGTTCCTAGGAGGTGGAGTTTTGTGGTTGGACAGATTCGAGAGGTTGAGTTTCGTCGTTGACGGCGGTTTTTGAGGCCGTGATGGCGGTTGGTGGCGGTGTTCGGCAGTGGGGTAGTGGTGGTAGGCTAGGTTTGCTAGGTATATAGCTCTGATACCATGTTGAATGACAGAAAAATATATTGAATGAATTAACCTAATCAATGCACAAATCAAGCCTTATATAGGCAATAGACGCTATACAGTATATGGTAGTATATGGTACGTATATGGTAACTATATATACATTAACAAAATCAATCAAAACTTATAAGTCCATGATTCTAATTCCTAAAAGCTGTTGGAAGTAACATTACACTACCAATACATTACATGCAATCATGATCACCCGATAATTTACATGGTGATCATGAGATGAGAAGAAACACAGTGAGATGTGAAAAAAAAAAAAAGAAAACAAAATATATATAGAGAAGAAAAAAAAGAAGAACAAGAAATAGAAAGTTGAAGAAAAAGGTATATAGATAAAAGAGAAAAAACGTATATAGAGAAGAAAAAGAAACTCAGTTTGGGCATAATACCTCATCTACTGACGGAGAGAGCTCCTTAATGATCAAATAAATCATTCTTCTCAATCCCATATCTCTTGATTGAAAAAGCTTGGTGACAGCAAAGAATTCTTTCGTGGCTTCAATCTAATTTGATTAAAGAAAATAATTGTTCCACAAATGATAAATTTCACAGTAATTTATAAAGAAAATAATTGTTCCACAAATGATAAATTACATACACACACACACACACACACACACACACACACATACCATTTGGCTTTAAATTTTAATAAGATTCTGATTTTAAAAATGGCAAAATATGAGATTATTGCAACCTAAAATATTAATTATATGGCATGGATTATATATGAAATTCTTATAAAATAAAATAAAATATACCAACAACAAATTAGAAAGAATTTAATAGACTGAATTAACGAGAGAAGAGAATGGAGGAGGGAAGAGCAAAGAGAGCGCTAGCATATAAACCTGACCTTTAATTGTAAATGTTTCTCCTTAATTCAGTAGATATAGAAGCTTTTTAATCACCTGAAAAATGAAAACACACAACAAAACAATACACCGAAAAATTAGGTCTCGAAAAATTAAAAATAAGAAAAACAAAATGCAAACAAAGAATCAGTTGGCTTGAAGCATAAACCTGCGAGCATCTCCTCACGTCTAGTTGCGGGTCATTCAAAACCCTAGCTTCCTGAAGCACCGCACCACACCAGGAAAGTATAAGTTTGATCTTAGAAGGTTTTTTTTTTTTTAAAATGTGGCACAGTTGAATACCTGTAAAAGAGACGTGGGATGGTTTGCTCTGGAGAGTTGAGAAGCACAGTTATGGAGAGAGAGAGAGGAAGGGAGAGAGAGAGAAAGGGGGAGGGAGGGGGCAGGTATGCAGCATGGAGAGAGAAGAGAAGAGTGATTATGACAACCAAAATTAAATATGGCACAGTTGGCTTTAAATAGGCAACTTAAAATATTTATTATATGGCATGCATTATATAGAGCAATCCATCATACGTGGCCCTCTCCTTGCTCTTCCTTCCTCCATTCTCATCTACCCTTAATTCACTCTATTTACTTCTTTCTAACTGGTTGATGGTGCTATTATCAGGTGCACCTGATGCAAAATGCATCAAGTGATCTGCTATAGGTGGAGTTGTAGAACTTATTTTGAAAAGATGACCGTTGGAATAGATATTCCTTTTATGAGTGTCATGCCTGTCTGTTAGCCTAAATGGTTACAATCCAGCATATGTTATATGGTTTTAATGATAACAAACATTTGCCGCTGCGTTATCCAAATATCTTGTGCTTAAATGTTAAATTTGTAAGACAGATTTTCAAGATAGACTGGAGCAAACAAATGGACAACAAAATCCATGAATTGGAGGCTCAAGTATTGCAGATGTTACTATTCCCAGAAACTGTTTTTCCCTATGAAAAATTTGGCTAAGTATGAAAAATGAATTTTT
>JAESVK010034312.1:0-15078 GCA_017140935.1 Hamamelis virginiana | reverse complement strand
CTATGATTTAATTGTTCTTCAATTTTTCTGTGAGCAATCTCTTTTTTAAAAAGAATAATTGATTAGTCTTTCTTTCTATTAAATTAAGTTCAGGAAAGATTGATAATGTTTTTAAAAGATTTAAATCCTTTATTTGAGGAGGACTAATAAATTGAAAAATAATTTGTTTTTCTTTATAATTAGCCTGAATTCCTTTATTATTAACTTGGAATGGTTGGATTAGGTTTAGGAATGGAGTTCCTAATATTACATTTTGCCCAATGTCTTTAACAAGTAAAAAAGGAGTTTTAAGACAAAGTCATCCATTGCAGACATGTGCATTAGTGAGTTTATAATTAATCTGTAGTTTATTACCATTTGCAGCATTTAATCTTTCCTTTGTAGTCTTAAAGTATTTAATAGGAACTAATCCTTCTTGATTACAGTTGAGATCAGCACCAGAATCGATTAATGCTATAGTATCAATCTCATATTCTTTATCAATTATAATAGTTGGCCTAACATGCCATTTTTGGTAATTAATTAATCCTGGTTAATAAATGGAGATAAGGATCATTTTCAGTTTCTGGAATCTCATAGTCTGATCCTTCAGAATCTGATTCTGAGTTATCAATATTTTTATCAGTTGGTAGGGATAAAGGTTTATCAGTAGAAGACGAAACTTTATCCTTTTGATAGTACTGTAAGAGTAATCTAGTAACCTTTATTTTTAGATCGCTGATATCTCTTTCACTATTAATTTTTAAATCTTTTAAACTTTTACTAAGACGATTACATTCTTCCTGAAGATCCTTTATAGTAACATTTTTATCCTGATTTTCAGGTTTAAATCTATCAAAAATTTCTTTCAGATCATAAGAGGTTTTACTAGTCTGTGATTTACTAGTCTGTGATTGTTTATGGTTTTGTTCAAGATCCTTTTTTAATCTGATAAGAAATTCTGTACGTTTTTCTAAATCTTTTATCTTATCAATGAAATCAATGAGAATATCCTGCTCTTTAGTAAGTGTATTGATACACTTGCAATTATCTTTAATTTTTTCTTCTGATTCTTCAGGATTATCATCCTCATTAACAGAAGAATATATTTCATCTATTTGAAGACCTTCTTCTTCAATATCAGATCCTCTTGACTGAAGAAATAAATGAGATAAAATTTGTTTGAATTTATCTGAGATGTCGAGTGCATCAATTTTTTGTTTCATGGGACATTGTCTCGAAATGTGTCCAAATTTTCCACATTTAAAACAAGAGCCAATAGGTTTTATTAGACGAATTGTTATTAGTTTTACTGGAGGATGGTTGTAACCATTTATCTGTAAAGTTTTGACCAGGTTTTTTAATCCTAGTGTTCCTTCTATGAAAAGGTTTCTTTGAGGTTGAAGAAGGAGTTATATTAGTGCTTTTTACACTTCTTTTCTTGGCCTTTTTCTCTTTCTTTTTAGCCTTCGTAGAGGGGGCTAAAGATTGAGATGAGAAGCCAAATTGTTCACAAAAAGAACCAAGTTCTTTCTTTCCTTCTTTTCGCTCCTTCTTCTCTTGTTGTCTGAGTTTATAATCAGTACATCTAGCAATTCCCTCAGCTTGGATTGTGCTGATTAAATCGCCATATGTGAGATCATCATATGGAATAATTCCGTTATTTTGTTCTTCTTAGTTTTGTCCTAACTTTATCTCCAAAATGAGTTGGGAGACCAGCTAAAAACTTTTCTTTCCAAAAGAGTTGGCTACAATCTTCTCTCATCATTACCTTTGTGAGAAAGATATCTTTATACCAACGAAAATCTTCAAGTTTAGGACATTTTAAGTTTGATAAAAGATCAGAGTCTTTATCTTTAAGCTTAGAAGGATCTCCAATAAAATGTTTGGTTATGGCGAAAATTAAGGTTGCAACTGCATCCTATATATCTTCTCCATCTTCATTTTTTATAGAGATACCTATTCGATCAGTTTTTATAGCGTTTAAGATAGTGTCCTGTTTGGTCTAATTGAGATAATGATCCCACCAACTTTTCAGTTGACCAGTAAATCCAGATACTAATGCTTGAGCAATAGTATGATCAGTTGTGTCTGGATTTTTGGTTCTATAAGCAGTACAGACCATTGTCATTTCTTGCAAAGTGTTTATTATATGATACTCAGTTTTATTATCTATGTTCCATTCATAGATAATTCCTCCTTGATATGCGGCTTGATGGAAAGAACCTCTTTCTTCCATAGCCATATCAGGAAAGGTAATTCTAGGATAGAAACTTCTTAAAGGTTGTGTATGATGAATTTTATTAATTTCCATTTGTGGTTCTACTGGTAATAATCCTTTTTTGTCTGAATCAGTATCATAAGTTTTATCTAGAACTGCAATAGTTTTGCTTCTATAAGGCTGTGGTGTTTCTGGGACTGTTCCTATAATTTCTTCGATATTTTTTAATTTATTATCAATTATGCTAAGTATATTTCTAGATAGCTCTTTGTTGGCTTTCTTAGGAATTTCATGTGGTCTAAACAAATGAGTATCATCAGCCTTTGTTGGTTGAGAGACCTCTTTTTGAACTAAGTTTTCAACCCGAGAGAGTTGTTCACCGATACTTATAAGATGTTGGTTTGTAAAATTATTTTGTTCAAGAATTTTAGTTATTTCCTTATCTTCAGATACTTTCTTATAAGGAGAGGCTGTGACTGTAGTCCCTCTTATAGGAATCTCAAACTGTTCAGTTGGCGGGTGAACAGATTCTCTGAAAGTATTTGGAGATACTTGCCAAGTTTTAGTAGTTTTTGTAATAACATTTAATTCTTTATCGCTTTCAAAAATTTCAAGCCAATTAAAGAAACTTATTTGAATTTTATGGGCATTCATAAAATCATAATAAAGTTCTCTTAAAAGCTCAGTTTCTTCTTTACTATATTTTTTGAAATAAGCTTTTCTAAGTTTTCGATTTTCCTTACTTGAAAAATCATCATTTAAAAGTTTCTTATTAATTTTAAAATCTTTCTCTAGAATATAGAGTTGAGGATCGACCTGTGAATATGTGGGTGACATATTTTCACTATCATTATCCTGAGTTTTATTATCCTGTTCTGAAGGAGTGGTAGTACAATAAGGTTGTGGAATACTTGAATTTCTAACTCCAGTTAAATCTGGAATTGTTTGTTCAAATATCCTAGTTGGGATAGAATATGTAGAGGATCTAGCATCTTCTAAAGGTACCTTATTATCATTAGAAGGAAGTCGGAAGGAGCTTCCAATGTTCCTATGAACAAAGCTGATTCCTACACTTCCATCATCATATTCTACCATTCTTCTGATCCTAGAAGTCGTGACTTCAGGTTGTTTAGGTGGATGAAGAATCTTTGGGAATTTCCATTCTTGTGGGAATGTAAGTTCATCCCAACGAATCTTCTTAGGAGTTATTAATTCTCCATGTTCAGTTTTATTTGTTTGTAATAGAAGGGTTTCACCTCTAGTTGAAAGAACTTTAGCTTTTGTGTCTAAAAATGTAGTGAAAACCTTGTATCTAATTCTAGAAAGTAGAATGATAGGATAAGCTCCCATGAGAGTTTCAGAGTTATAAACTTGTAAGTTTAAGGTGAGAACCTTCATGATATGTTTATCCTTAAGACTTACGCTGAAGTTGGGAAAACAGTTAAAATAAACAGGTCCATCATGGAGACCAGCTTCTATTCCTCCTAACATAGATTTATCAAAGTTAAGCAGTCTACAATCTCTTAATGCTATGATTATGGACATATTGAGACCTTCCCTCATTAAGGGTTTAACTGCTACTTGGACTAATCCTAGATGAAGAAAGTTAAAACCTTCCTGTTTATATCTATTGATAGATTCTTGATCAAAAAGTTGAATAGTTTCGAACTCATTTTTGAGCTCAAGAGTTTTTTCTTCAGTTTTGATATTTAGATCGGAAAAGTACTCGAAAGTACCCCGATGATAAATATCTCTTCCAGGTACTTTAGGATTTTTCCAGTTATCAAAGTTTACATTATCCATATTAATATTTGTCTCTTGTTTATTAACAGTTTCCTTTTCTTTTCCCTTTCGGGATGACGATGATGCCTTCGACAGAGTTCGTGAAAGGAAACTCATGTCGGCTGTTATCCTAGGATTGCCTCCTTCGGCGATCTACCCTAGGTTCCTAAGGTCTGCCTAAAGCCTGCCTCACTGCCCATCTTACGATCCTGCCGCGAGACTTACAGTCGGCGATCTGACTCAAAACCTACCCTAAGCCGAACAGTCAACCCATGCTTCCTAAATCATAGTTGAAAAAATGCATATTTTTATTATTGGAATCCTTCCATATGATCAATTCATTACCCATTGATCAATAAACACTTTTTAATTTTGTTAGAGTTTTTAGGGAGCGATTATGAGAGTGTAAACTGTAAAGGTTTGTAAGAGTAGAGTTTATGAAAAATATATGAAGGTGGGAATGAGACGGTGGGTGCAACAAGTAGTATGATTTTTTTACAAAAAAAATTGTTTATTTATCTAATATTGGCCTTAATAGTAATTTTACAAGTGGGTATTATAGTAATAAAAAAATCATTGATTAGTGGGTGCGACTAACAATTTATGTGGGTGGCAATATAATCACCCTTTATAAAATTATAAATTAAGTTACAGTTGTAAAAAATAAAGGGCATGTGATCACAAAATTTTAAGGAAGTAGATGGAAAACTAAACAAAAACTAAGTTCTAAGATGTAATTTTCTCTACTAAAGATCTAGCTGGGGCTTGACCTATATTCTTAAGAGAAAAAATGTCGATAAAGGGCATGTAATTTTCATTATGTCCATAAAGTTCAAAAACTCTATAAGGCCTATGTTCTGTTTGGTAGGAAGTACAAAAAAAATGGAAGGAATGAAAGTAGGAGGGATGGACTTTTCTTTCTTAAAGAAGGGAGATCTTTATTCTTTCTTGTTTGTTTGATATGATGGATAGAAGAGTGAATTTCTTCCGGAGTGTTAATTAATTAATTTGGCATTGGTACCATTTAGTAGGGGTGTTCAAAAACCGAATAGGACCGACTGAACCGAATCACACAGAACCATACCGTCTTGTTTGATTGGTTTTCTAATAGCCATGGTTCACAACGGTTTTAGAGGGTTGCTAAACCGACTGTGGTTTGGTTCTTAATTGGGACTTTGTGAACCGAGGGAAGAATCGAACCGACTGAATAGAATAGAATATATATATATATTTTTTATTATTCTATTCGGCCGGTTTGGTTCTTCTCTCGGTTCACAAAGTCTCAATCAAGAACCAAACTACACAGTCGGTTTACCAACCTCTAAAACATATATATATATGTTTTGGTTTTGATTGGGAGTTTGTCTGTTACATTGAAGCTTTAGCCCAAAAAGTTTGTTGGATAAATTAATTGGCTTAGTAAGGAACTCTCTCTCTATCTATTCTTGGGTTTAAGAGCCGTTTATTATTCTCTTAATGTTCTTTTATTTATTCAAAGAAAAGAAAATCTCTCTCTCTTTGATTATGCTTTTGGAATGATATATATAGGCCAGGGTTGAATTGTGTTATGAAAGCAATTTAATATTAAATCAATTATGCTATTTTTTGTTTGTTTCAATCAAGATGAGACTATTACATTACATCAATGGCCTATATTATTTATTGTAAAACCGATCTAAACCGATCGAACCAAGCCAAAAAATAGCCCCCAAATTGATTGGTTATTGTGACCCCACGGTCTCTTATGTTTATTTTTTCAAACCGAGTTGATTGATTTTGTTAAGATTTTAGTGCATAAACCGGCCGAATCGGCCGAAGTACAACCCTACCATTTAGGGATGCCAAATTTTGGCAAGTGTATCAACTTTAATTAATCCGGACAGGCGTTACACCTGGTAGTGACAAGTCTATCATCTTTAATTTTTCTGGCTTTAATAAAGTGGCTTAATTACTTTATTACCGTGACGAAGTTTCAAAATAAAAATTTGTACATACATATAATTGTATTGCAATCATATCTCAACGTGCACTACAAGTCAAGATCTAAAATCCTATGCCATAGCAAGCCAAATTTGACCCCTAAGGTCGAGTAAAAAATCAAATCAACGTGCGTGTCAAAAATTTACAGTGATCCAACGGTCGATTTATCAGAAATGTAACTAAAAAAAATTGTGACAATTGTCGGAGGTAACACTTTTTCATTTATATTTTAAAATTCTGGCATTAGATTACTGTAATTTTTGGCATGCACAACATCAATAATTACAGTATCTAACTCAACCGTCAATTATGCATGCTACAATTATTTATGGATTTCATGCTATTATAATTTATCTAAATATATGCCGACCCAATCGAGATTATATATATATATATATATATATATATATATATATGAATGTGACCCATACATTGTTTTAAGTTATTAGGAAGGTCACAATATTCCTAAAAGAGTGTTCCAGTCAACTTCGAAATTTAAAATTGAACCGACCGATTGTACGTATATGGAAGGATGCAACGAACCTTCTCTCAAGTTGAGACGCAGCTACAGTATATAGACAGAGATTGATAGTGACATTTTCTATTTTTCGAACCTGAATTATGACTTAATTGTTTATATCTCTTTCTTTGTGTAATGAGGTGAGCATTGACCCATCTATTGTTACACTTTTCCATACTAATAATGCACCACGTGAATTGTACGTATAAATTTTTGTAAAAAAGTTTAATGAATGAAACATAATTTAGATAATATAACTAAAATAAAATATTTAAAAATCAAGTTATATAGGTATTTATAAGAAATATAATTCCCAGCATATTTTTTTCTTTTTTTAATACCCTAAAAATGTGTAATAATCTCATGCAAGTCATTGTCTTGGGGCCAATTTTTTTTAAAAATACCCTAAAAATTTAATTATAATAATCTGCCGGCGACGGACTTTAGAGATCGTGTGTGTGTCTATATATATATATATACAGTAATGCTATTATCAAGCCGATCTGACACAAAATTGCATCAGATTGTTTCCATATGGCCAATTTTAGATGACATATTTTAAAACTGACCGTTGGATTAGATGCCCCTCTTCTGTATGTCATGCCTGCAAAAAAATCACAGTAATATGACGGTTGGTTTTTGAAAAAACTGACGTTAAAAAAATGATGATATTTTGAAGAATAAATAAGTTGCATATTTCTATAATGATATTTTTCAAAAACCAACCGTTGGATCACTGTGATTTTTTGCAAGCATGACATACAAAAGAGGAGAATCTAACCCAACGATCAATTTTACCAACTGTCATATAAAATTGGCCATCTAGAAACTTTGCGTCAGGCCGGCCTGATAGTAGCATTACTATATATATATATATATATTTTTTAAGGACACCAATATAATTAATTTAATGAGATGGGAGAGGTGGTCTCGTTTTGGAAAGGAATATACGTACATATACAACAATCCAGAAATTAATGTCCAGGAATTAATTTCCTTGCAATTTAATGGAAGTTTACTTAAATAGACTTAACAATATATATATCAATGATTCCTTTCTATTCCAGCATCATTTCCTTGCAATCTAATGAAAATTTTAAAAACAAATTCGGTCATCCAAATCCATTTTTTGGATCATTAAAGTAAAAATGGATAGGGATATGAATAGAGGTGCTACCCTAAAAATGTGTGATCATCTACCGGCAATGAGACCTACAAATTATGTGTTGGAGATAATTTTGTAAGCATCTTATTTTCACAAAATACAAATCAATTTGAACATAAATGTAAATCAATTTGAGTCAATTTAACAATTAATAAAATAAATAAACAATATTTTATAAGAAATATGTAAGAAATTAAGAAGAAAAGTAAAGAATAACTAGCATGTGGGAAAGCACGTGAGACCACGCTGTCCTAAAGGTACTATTGTCTCCCTACGTACAGGTGATAGCAGCTAACACTCCTTTAGAGATACGATCCCAATCATCTCACCGCCAAGTCTTCAATGGGTACGTCCATTGAAATCAAAATGAACCCTGTTAGTCCTATGGCTCCAATCCATTATTGGTAAATGTTTTATCCCACCTTATTGTATGATTTTGATGATAACAAACAATGAAGTATGATTATGCATATAAATACTTGGTTGAACATATTGCATGTATGTCAAACCTTTCCAATTAATCTTTAGCTATCTTGTGAACTTTGGATTCTTATATACATTCTCCTATATCATTCTTTGTTGTAAGAATCAGGTTTTAAGCCACTCTATGAAGATTCAACTTTGCTTGAAACAACCATGAAGCACTTGCACTCCTAGTGTGCCCTATGTGAATATGGATAGTCATATATTCACTAAGGACCATGAAGGGAACCTTTCAAAGATGTCGTCTTGCTCAAGTAAAAGATCAAGCTTATTCACAAGCCTATCAAGCCTAGCATAAGATTCAAAGTGCCTTCATGAAGACCATTATTTTATCTTGTGTAAGCCTTTTAGGAAAACTTGTATAAATCTCTCAATAGAATTAAAACTACATTGGCTTAAGTAATCATGACCTCTTAGACCTTGTTTTTAACATTGGGAAAATCATTTTGATTGGTCAAAATTATTTCTAAATAACCTTGGGCTATTTTAAAATAAAAAATAAGCTTAAAGTTCATGAAAATTGTCTTATAGCCTACCTTAGTCGACTAACCCTCCATGACTAGCCGACTAATTGCATGGCAGTAAGTATGTTTCATGAACACCTAAGCTAGTCGACTAAACCTTGGTTATAAGTCGACTAATTGTTTCCTAGTCGACTACCCTTAGTCAGTCATTAGTCGACTAACCGTGCTCAGATTTCAAATGTTTTACTTTTACTTCTCTAGTCGACTAATCACTTTGACCCAGTCGACTAATCGACTTCGAACTCATTTCATAAGTGTATTTAAAATGCTCTAATCGACTAATCTTTTGGTCCTAGCCGATAAGGTTTCTCTGCAACTTATAACGGTTAGTTTTTGAAAACCAAACAACTATATTTTTCTATCCAACAACATATTTGTTAGAGGGCATTTAAATACCACTTGAATGACTCTTGAATGAGTTAGTCAATCACTCAAAACTTATTGAAACACACCCATACTCAACCATTATTATTCATCATTTTTGTGTGATTCATGTATTGAGAATTATTCTCTCTCTTAAGCCAACTTTAGATTATATTCTTGAGAGATATTAGTGAGAGCTCATTTTTGTATTCAACTACTCTTGAAGGAGCTTATCTTTGTAAACTCATTATTCATCTTGTAAACTTGTGAGATTATAAGGGTTTTGAGAACTCTTGTGGGTGAGTGTCTTCTACCTTTGAAAGAAGACAACTAGCTTGTAAAGGTTTCTCCACCTTGAAGGAGTGATCCATAGTAGATTGTGAAATCCTCAAGACGGGGCTCTTGAGGCGTGGATGTAGACGGAGATCGAACCACGTTAAAATCTTGTGTTTGAATCTCTCTAACTCTTCTCTTGCATTTATATTTATTTATTTGATATATAAATTGGTTAGTTGTGATTCATACTCACATTTTATTCATCTTCAATTAAATTTATTTGAACCATATTTTTAAGTTGGATTTTATTTTATAAAGTTTGCTATACTCTATTCACCCCCCCCTCTAGAGTATATTTTTGGACAACAAACCCGTCTTCGATTAAGTTGCCCAAAATATAATAACAAAATAGTGAAAATGATAGAAGAGAAGAGTAGAAAAATAGAACTGGATTATATCATATGAAGAATGAAAATCTCTCTATTTATAGGCCAAAACTAGCCATTATAGGTGGATTAATATGTAACGGCTAATGCCTTAAAATCTCTTACATTTTGTAACTCCCAAATTAATCATATCAATAAATATCAAAATAAATAAATAAATAAAAGTTTTGAAAATTTATCATTATTTCTCAACAATCCCCCACAAATTTTATAACTTTAAAATCTATATAAATACACCAAAATATATATAGGGCAACTTATATACCATGCAATAGGTATAGGTTTCTCCAAGACTAGCTTGAACCTATACTTTGTGTTGACACGGCTTTCATTTGAGGAGTCATAGTGTACAAAGTATTGAACTAGACCCCTTGAACCAAACTTCAACATATCACACACATAGTATTGATATGAAACGTATTCGCGGGTTAGCACTCTTTATGGCCATGCACTTGTATCTGATATTATGAGAGTTCTTAGAGGTCATCCCAAACCTCATAGTTACGGCCTCCCGATGACTTCTCACTTAGGTGAATTCTCCAAGGGTTCTATGACTTATACCTTGCAAGAGTTTGCCAGTCTTGAATTCATTCAGAGTAAAATTCTTCCTTATTGTCACATCAATAGCACTCTCATCATAGGGATGGGGAGGAGACTCTCCCCTTATAAAAGTGCTTTTATTGAGTCACGCTCTGTGGATTGTTTCTATCCATTGAACCTTCTTCATGGGATCTCCAATCACAAAGGTTGGGTTACTTCCGTTGGTGACTCGATCCCTATAGGCTTAAACCTCATCCCCCTCGATGGATTTGGATTTAACACCCATGTTAATCCTGAGGCATTTGCTCATATAATAATTTTCTTTTATTGCCCTTTTCCACTCTGGTAATAGGTTGAAGACGATGTCAAAGCTTAATTGAACAACCTTTGAGACTTCTCGCCTTCTAGTACCTCATGATTTGTAACAATTGAACAACTTCCACCCATTTTTTCATCATATTTTCTACTTCATATCAAGCATTTCAACATAATTTGGAATTTATCATATTATGGCAGCAATATATCATTAAAACCAGACATTAAATAAAAATTAATTTCTTCTAATATAATTTCTATTCACTTGGTATTTAAAATCAAAGAAGCATGGGACATGTATTATCATAACAACATTGCACAAGAAATATTAGAAATGACATACAATGCAACTTAAGCATTATATAATGCATCACATTTGCATAAATAGAATTTAAGAATTTTATTTTTCTTTCTAGATCACATGCAAACCACCACATTAACACACTTTCTTTCATCACTATGGAAACCTCCACATTTATTTAATATTATATGGTAATATGGATTAATTAAGCACTCTACAATCAAATAAGCTTACTCATTAAAATTTGACAGTTACAAAATTTAATCTCTTTGGAACAATTATAAAATTTAATCTAATGGTTATAAAACTAATATTCTTAAAATAATTAATTCAACAAACACAGAATTTGCTCCCAAAATTAACAGTTATAAAATTTAATTGTATAGCAGTTACAAAATCTAGTTTAATATAATGGTAATAAAATTTAATCCAACAATTATAACATTTCATAAAATCATATTCAATATTTATGCTTTCTGTAATGAATGATGCATTCAAATCTAAAAGATAATACCCATAACATCACAAATGTCTGCATTACCAGCACGATTTTATATATGAACAAATTATATATGTTCTTCTAACTCCATTCTCATATACACATGTCCATTTTTGGAAGTTATAAATTTCCAATTTTTAAATTATCTATATTCAAGATAGCATAAAAGAAAATCTATCATTGACAGACAACTCCAAGTACTAAAAAATGGGTGAGCCATGTAACAATTATTTCTAAATAAAACTGCATAATGTTAGATAGTGAGTAATGTTATAAATAATAGTTATTAACAAGATTTTGAACTGAAGCATAACCATAAATCACATACTCATAAAACTGATAGTAAAACTAGATTAATACCCATGCACGGATTAAACTTTATAGCAAAAAAACAATGTTATAATTGTATTTAATTTTGTGGATTGACCTTAGGGATCCAACAATAAGCATATTGCAATTTCCAACTGAAAAATTGAAATATTTAGAAAACAAAATTATTATATGCGATGTAAAATTAAACATTAAGCGATTGAATCATGACAATATCACATAATTCAGGCCATATATGGATAAAGAGATTAACAGACAAACAATAACATCTTCTAAATGAAATAAATATAGCCATTTTCTTGTTGTTACCACTAGTTGTATTTAAGATGATGAATATACTAACACTGATATGTCAAACTAAATTCATGTACCAAGTTAAAAGTTACAACTGATTTAATTATATAACAATTATTCATAAATATATATATATATAAGAGTAAGTGACACATTTCAGGAAATTAAGCTAAGTCATATTATATCACAGTTTAGCAAACATAAAACATATAAGATTATTTATAATTTTAATCTATCAATTAAATAATGAATAAATTAATTAAAATAAAACAAATTTGTTTTTTTTTTTTTTTTTTAAACTACTCACTTAAGCCAAACTTGTTGGTTAAAATTGCCAAATGAAAGGTTTGAATTCCATCTTTTTAATAAATAAATAAGAATACTAAGAGAACTTTTTTATGAATTATTATTATTATTATTATCATTATTATTATTATTATTATTATTGTAAGCATGGAAAACAAATAGTTAATAGAACCCAGAAAAATTTCCAAGACCAAAGTGACATAAAAAAGTTAAGGGTCAAGGCCTTTTCAAAAGGTAATGAGGGTATGCCTCTAGAACCATCAATTTAGGTTCCGTGCACGTGCATGGGGCGCACTCACATATAGAAGATTTAAGAATTAAACCTTTAAGACTATTCATCATTTCCTAACAAAATAATATGTTGAATGAAATAAAATGAAATCCATAGAAAGATTAAACTTTGAATTGATTGCGGTAAATATAAAATGATTGAGCTAAATTAAAACTGATAAATAAAATTTTAAGACCAAACAATCAAAATTTAAAATTATATTATTTCATTAAAATTCTATAACCGATAATAAAATAATTGGAGCAATGTTTGACATTAGGGCGTTTGGTTGGGTGTAAAGTGCTATGTAATGTAATCTCAGATTACATTACATAGCTTAAATCATGTTTGGCGCGTTATGGAGCGGATGTAATCCACTTTACGGGTGTAATCTATCATGAAGAAAGGCTGTAAAATGGATTGCAGACTTCAACCAATGTATTCTGAGTGATGTAATGTAATCTACTTTACAGTTAATTAAATTACATGACTATCCAAACGCATTTCTGGGTAATGTAATGTAATCTGACTTCACATTTCCTACTCATCCAAACAAGTGGGATGTAATTTGGAATGTAATTTAAATTACCAATGTAATCAAATTACACTGTAATCTACTTTACAATCAATTAAATTACATTACATTACAGGCAACCAAACGCCCCCTAAAAGTTTGACACTAGTCAAATCGAACCGCCACACATTTGATGGCGAGAGTAAATTAAAATTTAAACATTAAGATTTAACAGTTTTAAATCTCAAATAAATTTGACATGAAATAATTCTTAAATAATTTTGATTATTTATAATAATTGTGATCAAAATAAAAATTACTTTTTAATTTTGGAACCACTCGTAGAATATAACAATAACTACTTACTTTAGAACAGAATTGTTGGAGAATTTGGAAGTAGACACGAAGTAAAATCTCAAAACGATGAAACCAAATGCAGAAAATTTTGAAGAACATATATTTAACATACTACATCACAAAGTCTAGTAATCCAATTAACAGAATGCTAAGAAACAATTTTAACTAAATAAGACTACATAATATCATTCAATTAATTCCATTAAATTTCAATCATTGGAGTGTAAGCATTGAAGCTTATAAAAACTTTTAACACTTTCAAATTTGAAAAATAATGTTTTTTTTTTTTTTTTTCGAGGAAAACTAATATATATTTACATAGAAGAATTCTATACAAATATTATTCATAAATATATTTATTTTAATAATGAGTTAAAATTGTGTTACAACAACATGATTATAATATTCCTAGAAAAGAATGAATTCTATAGACATGTGAAATTAAAAAGTGTAACAAGAAGTAACAACGTTAATATGATTATTTGAATATACAAATTAATAATAAACTTTAATAATAATTGAATGCACTAAAATTTACAAAATAATAACAGTATATTAATGGTTTGAATAGTAACAACACAATGATAATAAAAATTAAATTCTTATAGCTTTTAATTTGCAATTGGGTCAAAGCTTGAATTTAAAATAATATAACAGTCCACTCGGATATTAATTTGTGATTGAATGTATTCTTGAAGTTTATAATAATATGATTTTCTAAAAATTAGAGACAACAAGTGAGTAATTCTGAACATGAATTGCAACAAAAGAATATAAGAGAAATTCAATCTTGAATTTTACAATTAATAAAATAAATAAACAATATTTTATAAGAAATATGTAAGAAATTGAGGAAAAAAGTAAATAATAGCTGGCCTGTGGGAAAGCACGTGAGACCACGCTGTCCTAAAGGTACTATTGCCTCCCTACGTACAGGTGATAGCGGCTAACAGACCTTCAGAAATACGATCCCAATTAGCTCACAACCAAGTCTTCAATGGGTATGTCCATTGGAAGACAAATGAACCCGTCTTCGATCAAGTTGTCCAAAATATAATAACAAAATAGTGAAAATGATAGAAGAGAAGAGTAGAAAAATAGAATTGGATTATATCATATGAAGAATGGAAATCTCTATATTTATAGGCCAAATTAAACTAGCCGTTATAGGTGGATTAATATGTAACGGCTAGTGCCTTAAAATCTCTTACATTTTGTAACACCCAAATTAATCATATCAATAAATATAAAATAAATAAATAAATAAAAGTTTTGAAAATTTATCATTATTTCTCAACATGATGAATAGAAGTATTGAGAGAGAGAATTAGAGGGTAGAAAATCAGAGAGAGTAGAATCAGTGTTTGAGAATTGACTTGAGAATTTCTCCTCCTCCATTATTGTATTTGAAATTTTTTTCTCCATATAGTGAAATTCGCTGCCCCGTGCATGTAGGCAATTGCCGAACCACGTAAAACTTGTGTCTCTATCATTTGTGTGATTGTTTGGTGTTCACCTCTGGCTCCCTGAGCGCAACAAATTGGTATCAGAGCCAAATAGATGTGTTTTTTTTTTTTTGCCCAGAAATTAAAGTGATTATTTTTCATTTTGG
>JAESVK010034302.1:0-12832 GCA_017140935.1 Hamamelis virginiana | reverse complement strand
GCATTCCTATAAACTCATACTATGCATACTAAAATAAATTATTTCCTGTCATGCATACTAATAAATTAATCCCTAATATGAACACTTAATCCTAAACACCTAATCTATCATGATCACAGAAGAAGAAGAAGAAGAAGAAGAAGAAGAAGAAGAAGAGGAAGAAGAAGAGAATATGCAAATTGAAAAACCTAATCCCAACTAGATCATAAGTATTTTACCCCTTTTAAATTCAAGTAACAAGTATTTAATAAATCAACCACAATCAACAAACATGTTTTTAATTGTATATGAACACCAAATAACATGTAGATAGAGAACATAAGATAAATAAACTATCAAGAGGGATCCATGAACACAAGTATCATTCCATCCTTCTTGATAGCTAGAAATCACATCAACATGTATCAAATGAACACACGATATACGTGGAAACCCTTTCGGGAGAAAACCACGGGAGAACAAGAGCAATCCACTATGAAAGAAGAGTTACAGTGATTATACCATACACTATATTTCACCAACCCATGGCCTACTGTACTGAGATCTCACCAACTCAGTCCATTGAGTCCTCCTTCTTCAAAGCTTGCTCAGCAACTACTCAAGTAGTCTCAGTCTTGATGCCTACATCCAAGAGCCATGAGAATGATCCTATCTCCACAGAAGATTCTCACAAGATGCATGTAAGTTTGGTTTCCAAGGTTTCTAATCCATTCTAAGAGAAGTCCATGATCAATCAATGAACATTCAAGCTCAATCTTAATTTGGAAAGGGTAGAACAACAGCCCACAAGTGAAGAACAAAGGTAGGTCTTAGAATAGAAATGTTCTCTGGCGACTGAAGTCATTAGAATCTCGAGTGACCTAATGCTTATATAGTGTGATAAGTGACCAATCAGAAAACAGGGTAAAAAGTGGGAAAAATTAGGGATTTCACGAACTTGGATCTATCCAGCCAAGACTTGGATCGATCCAAATTGAATTGACCAAAAACAAGCTTCTGTTGTTAAGTTTAACACGAAATTGGATCGATCCAGCCAAGGTTTGGATCGATCCAAGCTTGGCCAATTTTCAATAAAAGACTTGGGATTGAGATGGAGGCTACATGGGATCGATCCAGGTCAACCTTGGATCGATCCAAGTACTTAGAAAATCCCAAATTCAACTGTTTAAAATATAACATGCTAAATAGCAAGGGGTGTAATGAATTCTAACCACCTAGGCACAATCCTTACGTCACTAGGTCACTTACCATCCTAATCTATGGAGATATAAGAGCATTTTAGTACGGCTTCACTTGTGATCATCAGTACACATTTATAAATGTACAACCCAAACCAAGTTTTGGAACGAAACAAGCCAACACTCATAAACTAAACCTAACAATCTCCCCCTTTGGCAGTTTTGTGACAAAACTAAAATATAAAAACAAGAGAACAAGAAAATGAATCAAAGAAAACTTGAAACAAGATTCACTCCCCCTCACTTGTACGATAACAGAATCAAAACTACACAAAAACCAACCATGACTGAAGGATCATCAAATTCACAGTCATCTTGACCTGTTGAACCTACACACGCTTCACAAAATACCTTATGCAGCATAAAATGAACTGAATAGATACAGTAGCATATTGAATAAACATATGGAATATATCAAGCGGAAACAATGCTACAGAATATTCATTAAAACACAAAATTGTATTGATAATCAGAGATAGTTCAATATTCAGTTACTTTCTTTCAACAGATAACTATTTCAATCAGTCAAAGGTTACATTGTAAAGACAATTACACATATAGAACTTCCCAAAAAGAAAAATAAACACACTCCCCCTCAGCACAACCAAAAGAAGCTTCTCAAAAAACTCTCCCCCTTTTTGGCACAAACGGACAAAGGGATCACAACGTGATTGGGTCAAATCCAGGGCCACTGTCATCGAGAGGAGGTGAAAATGGTGCAGTATCCCCCGAGCCTTGAGGAGCAACAGAAGAACCACCCTCAGCACCGGAATACTGACTGGTGATGAGAGAAATAAAGTGATCTATCTTTGCATCAGTGCGAGCTTGACTGAGCTCTAAGGCAGCAATGTGCTGATAAAGACCAGTGATGGTCATGCGATAAACTGTAGGAGCAGGTGGAGGAGCAGCAACAGCATCACCATGAGGAGCATCATCATTTGAATTACCTCCAGGAGCAGAGGTATGTCCACGGCTGCGATAAATGCAAGCCAGATCAATGGGACCACGAGTGGGCTTCTCGGGCCTTTCAGAAGGAGAAGTCTTCACCCCTAGCTTCTTACAGAATTCAGTAATCATGGCACCGAAAGGTAAGGCGGTCTTGATCTCATGAGCTCGAGCCACAAGGCAAATAGTAACCCAAATGAGTTTGGGAAAATTGATGACAGCCTCATTCATGAAAGCATAATATAGCCGAGCCTTCGAGTACTCAAATTGCACACGGCTACCCCCGGGAAACAGATTCCACCACAGGATGATGTCCAGGGCACGAAATTCCTCTTTTAAATTCCCTTGAACAAACTTTCCATTCTTCAACCCAGCAGAGGTGCATAGAGTGTGAACAAGGAGTTCATCACTCATAGAAGAATCATTATCAAACGAAAACACAGGGGCACCAGGAGGAGGAAAAGGAACATCCAAATAATCAGCAATCATCTGTGGAGTCACAGTAATGGTCTTCCCCCTAACCCTAGACACAATCTCTAAAGTGTCGGTGTTCACAGTATGTACACCCATATAAAAGCTTTTGACTAAGGAAGGAATGAACATTTTGATGGGTTCAAAAAATCTAACTAACTTATGAAATTCAATCATTTGGATGAACAAGGTGTCGGTTATACCCTTTGGAATCACTTGACGCTCACAAATGACTGGGCGACGCTCAAAAATCTCTTCCTTAGTAAGCATGGAAGGAGCACGAGATGGTTCCTCATCCATGGGGTCCTCGACATAAATAGGATTCGGAAGGTGTGGACCAGCCACCTGACGGGGCTTTATGAGGAGGATCCACATCATCACCGGGCGATGTGATTAGGGGGGTTTAGAAAACAAACAAAACAAAGGAGTTGCCACCTTATTTTTAAGGAATAAGGAAACCATGAAAAATATTTTATTTTTAAAATCAAAACAAAACAAACTCCATTTTCAATGAAAAGACAGTCTACAAACCAGAGTTGGATCCGGGGGCTAGGTTACGATGTGGGAAGGTTCCAAGCTTTCACTTGTAGGCACCCACCTCGCCCTAATTAAAGGACTTCTAATTTATTTGGGCTATTTAAATTTCTTATTACAAACAATCCTAAATAATCTAAATCAACCAATAAAGTAGTGATATAAATGCATTATCTATATTAGTTATATTAATAATAATAAAAAAAATACAAATAAACCCTAAAAACCTAGAATACCCTACGGGCATCCTAGGGCGGACTTGAGCCTTATTAGCGCCTACGTAACTTACTAGTATCACCTAGCAAGTATCAAAGTCCACGTAGTTCGACTACCCTAGGACTCTCCTATTGTAATCGACCACATCATCAAAGGTATTCAACCTAATTCAAGACTCTAACTTCGAGAGTTTTATTTGTTTAAAATCATTTATTCAAAATCATTTCAAATTAAAAGACTTTCTTAAAATCCAAATATTCTAAACAATTCTTATCTTTAGAATTAAATTCCAATTGAAAATCTTTTTCAAAGATATTTCAAGAAAACAAATCATATTGAGAGGAATTTCATTCCAAGGTAAAAATCTTACAATATTTCAAATTCTTTTGAAAATCAATTAATAATCAAATCTTTCATAAAAAATCATATTTATTTCTTAAAAATCACATTAAAATCTTTTTAGAAAATCCCTCGAAGATAGACTCTTAAATCAAATAAAATACACAAATCAGATAATGGTCTTTACAACAAATGATAGTCCTAGGGAAGGTCAAGTGACCTTCCTAAGCCTAGGGTCTCTAACTAGCCCTAAAGTTTATCTAAAAACCTAAAATCCTAATGCAATGCATGCTGTAATTTAAATAAATCCAAACAAATATACATGAAATTGATCCTAACAATGCATGATAATGTTCCTAAATGCATACTAATTAATCTATGTGAACCTAAGCATATTTCTAAGTTGGATTTGGCCTTAAAATAATTTTTAGATGTGATTTAAGGACAAACAAATCCGGACAGATTTGAATATGAACCTTAAACTACTCTAAAAACCATGAAAACAAAGAATAACAAATGTGAAGGTGACCTAGCATGCTTTCTACATGAATATACTATGAAACTACTAATAAAATCATGCAAAATATGGCTTAAAAATGTTAATTAAACCACTTTAAAACATGTATTCAAATCTGGACAGATTTGAATACATACTTAAAGTAGCTTAAAAATCATCTTTAATCCATAAAAAATATCAAATAAACACCCTAACATACAATCTAACATGCTTGACTAAATTACCATGCAAAAACATATCAAAAACTACACAAAACTATGCTTAAATAATTAATTTAAACACAAGGGGACGATCTTACCTTCGCACGCTCCCTCGTACACAATTTATATATTCAAACAATCAAATCCATGGCAAGTGTTTAAATAATCATAAAGAGCATAAACAAAAAGACTCAAGACTCATCACATGTCAAAATAACATATTAACATACTCATATTACCATTAAAATCATCGATCAATCAATAAGAGATTGAAATAACACCATGAATATATCAAAATGTATTCTAAACATGCTTACTCATAAAATAATGAAAAAACTCAACCTAAACATGATTATTAGCATAAAATAATAACAAAGCTAATCCTAAACACATCTAAACACATAAAATCCTAATGGAAAATATCCTAACATGCTTGCTAAACATATAATAATGATAAAACTTACCCTAATCATGCATATTCACATAAAACAATGATAAGACTACTTCTAATTACACATGCACACATAAAATAACAAGAAAACTCGCATATTCACATAAAACAATGATAAGACTACTTCTAATTACACATGCACACATAAAATAACAAGAAAACTAACCCTAACATGCATATATACATAAAATCATAACAAAACAATAATAACCTTAGACATACATAAAATCACAAATATAACTAACCCTAGTCATGCATACTAACATAAAATCATAAATAAAACTAACGAACCCTAGACATGCATACTAACATAAAATAACAATAAAGCTAACTTTAATAATGCAAACTACATTAAACAAACAACATGTAATAACTAATATCATTCTAACATATGCAAGCAACTAAAAATTATTTAGATTGTACATCTTGAATACATGAGAATGGAGAAAAAAGATTTACATAAAAAAAATCAAAGAAACAAGACCATGGTTGAGCATTTACCCTTCGATCTCCTTCGTGGCTACCTTTCTCCAAGCTCCTAACTTTGAGTTCTTACCCCTTCAAAAGGTGTAACAATGAAGAACTAGATCTGTAGCCTCCTCCTCAAAACCCTAGAATTCTCCCTCTCTTTTGTGAACCTTCCTCTCTAACTCTATAGTAGTGTATTTATAGAGTTAGGGTTTAAATCATTGAATGGTGGAGATTAATCCATCTAAAATCCATCCTAGGGCTTAGAATCAATCTTCCTAGGGTTTGCAAGCTGAACCAAGTTCGAATTCATTCCAAAAAAACGAACTAAATCGGCCAAAACAAGTGGGAAAGTCTCAAACATTCCGAAATTGAAAAATATGCTTGAGCATCCTGGTGACCATCCAAAGCTGGACGGTTGGCTGTCCTGGCTGGACGGTTGGCCGTCCTAGCTAGGACGGTCACCATGCTGACTTCCCATATTTTTTTCCCAAATTTCAAGGGATTTCATATTTTGGCCATATTTTGGTCAAATCTTATCCAAATTCGATGGTTCAGGGCTCAAAACGACCGTGTTTTGATCCTCCACATATTTAGAATGTTTTTGGGTTAAAAATACTTGACCATGGTCAAGGGTTTTAGCAAAAAGCTAGCCAATTGACCCGGTTGTGCCAAAATTGGTCAAATGACCATTCATTGTTTTGCAAAATTGATCAATTAGGCTTGAACCATTTCTAAAAACATGGTTGTAATATGAAATTGGTATTTGAAAACATGTTTTGAAAATATTTAATTTTGGTGAAAACAACCATTTTACGGTCAATTGAACAAAACCCTAATTCAGCTCATTCTTACCCGTGGGATCGATTTTGGGCGAATCTATCCCAACCATTCAAAAGTTCAATTGGCACTCCAAATACACTCCCCACATCCATATAAACCTCATGAGACAATCCGTTTCGAATTCGGAAGTCATTCGGAAATTATATGAGAAAAAGGACGAAAATGCCCTTCAAGTCGCAAAAACCCTAAATACCTATCGAGCTCTCACCAGAATGCCATGAAAATTTACAGGGATGTTCTAAAACACCTCAAAATTCAAATGCAATACAAATGGGTTGATTCCAATCCAAATGTACACATGAAATAATGAATTGTCATTTTCCTCAGAAAAGGGCAATTTGGTCTTTACAAAACCAATTTCTCACCAAATGATAAACTATTCTAGTTAATCATTTGCATGAACATATGATAGAGATAATTGGTAAAAATGGGGTGTCCACAGAAGCCCCTCGTTGGTGTTTCATGGCTTCGCCATGTAATACCAACGAAACAAAATGGCATCCCATTTTTGCGACAACAAAAGAGGGATAATCCAACCAACTTCTCACAAACATTGGAATCTATTTCCTGAATAAACTCGGAATGAAAATAATTCTTGGAAGTCACACTTCCAATTATCTTATCCCTGGAGTCAACGACTCCTCTTGGAAAACTCATTTTCCAATTATCTTAGGGGACCAGAGTCCTTCTTGGAAGTTACACTTCCAATTATCTTGGAGTCAAAGACTCTTCTTGGAAAACTCATTTTCCAATTATCTTAAGGGACCGGAGTCCTTCTTGGAAGTTACACTTCCAATTATCTTGGAGTCAACGACTCTTCTTGGAAAAATCATTTTCCAATTATCTTAAGGGACCGGAGTCCTTCTTGGAAGTTACACTTCCAATTATCTTGGAGTCAACGCCTCTTCTTAGAAAACTTGTTTTCCAATTATCTTAAGGGACCGGAGTCCTTTTTGGAAGTTACACTTCCAATTATCTTTGGAGTCAACGACTCTTCTTAGAAAAATCATTTTCCAATTATCTTAAGGGACCGGAGTCCTTCTTGGAAGTTACACTTCCAATTATCTTTGGAGTCAACGACTCTTCTTGGAAAAATCATTTTCCAATTATCTTAAGGGACCGGAGTCTTTCTTGGAAGTTACACTTCCAATTATCTTAAAGTCAAACACATATCAACAAATCTCAAAACAAGCATTTATGTGATATCTCACTCACATAAACATACACAAATCATCATTTTATGTGATACTTCTCTCACATAAAATAGTCCATATCCATTATTCCTATGGTAGATCTCCCATAAAAATCATTATTTATATAGTACTTCTCATATATAAACATTTTCAAACAATTATTTTATGTTTCACATAAAACAATTCAAACTCATCATTTCATGTCTCACATGAAATATTTCAAACACATTATTTTATGTTTCACACAAAATAATCTAAATTCATCATTTCATGTCTCACATGTAATATTCAAAACACCTTATTTTATGTTTCACATAAAATAATTCAAGCTTATCATTTCATGTCTCACATGAAATATTTCAAACACATTATTTTATGTTTCACATAAAATAATTCAAACTCATTGTTCATATGATATATCTCCCATATGAACATATCATCAATTATATGGTACATCTCCCATATAAAACACTATTTTTTTTTTTTTTTGGATAAGCAAGAATTTATTGATCCAAAAAGGGCAGAGCCCAAAAGAACAAAGAAAGCAACCGAGGCCACAAAAACCTACGGAAAAACGGACAGCACCTCCCCTAAAAAGGGGGCAAAAGCTAGAACAACCTGCCTAAAAAACAGAAACAACGGAACCAAAGGACCAAACCACCAATAAGCCCACAGCCCGGGCACCAGCAACCCACATAAAGACAAGCACAAAAGCCCACAGCCCGGGCACAAGCAACCATATAAAGGATTACATCGAAAACCCTCTACTGAATAAATCAGTAGAAATTCCCCTGTTATCACTAAGAACCCGGTTCCTATTGTTATCCTCAATATTTTTAAAGCTCAAAACCCTACATTTAACATCAAATTTTATACTATTAATAATAGATGTAGGGGGAGAGTAAGAATTTTCATGCATTTTCCGGTTTCTCTCTCTCCAGATGTGATAGATAGTAGCCGCCTAACTCAGCTTTTTGACCGTTGAAGAGAAAGATCTCTGCTTAGAAGAGGAAATAGCCCATATAAGCTCGTTTGCCCACACTCTAGGAGTCCGTCTGATGTTGCAGAGGAGAAGAATTGCTTGCCAGATCTTAGCTGTGAAACTACATTGGAAGAATAAGTGGTTTCTGGTTTCAATGTCTCTCCTACAGAAGACACATGTTGCGTCATTGACAATACCCCACTGCAGCAATTTGTCAATTGTAGTAAGTCTGTTTTTGATACCCAACCAAAGAATAAAACTGTGTCTTTTAATGGCAAAGGAGAACCAAACACAACTGTACCGGTCCTCTTCTGGAAGCTAACCTCTGATCTTATTCCAAGCTGAAGAAATAGAGAAGACCCCATTTTTAGCTTCTTTCCATATTACTTTATCCTCGATATCCACAACAGGAGCTGGCATTCCCATTTGAAACTGTCTAAGCTCAAAAAGATCAATGGATCTTGTAACAGGCCATTTCCAGTTCCCCCTTTCAATCACAACATCAACTTTTGCTAGACTAGAAAGCCTAACATCGTATATAATACGATCACCAAAACACTGCGAGATAGGACCACAAGGAAGCCAATTATCATGCCAAAGGAAGGTGTTCTTACCATTACCAATGATATGGGATATAAGAGGTCTGGCAAAATCTCTCATGCTGAGAATCTTCCTCCAACTCCAAGAACATTCAGAAGGGGTTTTAACAGTCCAAAAACTCCTCCCTCTCAACAAGAACTGTTTAACCCAAGCCACCCAAATAGACCCTGAACAGGCAAACAGATTCCAGATATGTTTAACAATAGAAGCTCTGTTCCAGTCTTCAATTCTTCTCAGCCCAAGACCGCCTTCTTGCTTTGGATTACATACTGACATCCAACTTACTTTAGCCCCACTAGCTTTTGTAGCTTCACCCTTCCAAAGAAAGGAACTGAATAATTGCTCAATTTTCCTAATGATGCTCTTGGGAAGAATAAACACATTACACCAATAGACTTGAATCCCATAAAGAATAAAACTGAGAAGTTGCAATCTTCCAGCATAGGATAATCTTTTATTAGTCCAAGAATTGATTCGAGCATCTATTTTCTCCAGAAGAGGTTGACAATAAGAAGCCTTAAGCTTTGTCGAGATAAGGGGAACCCCAAGATATTTAACTGGAAGCTTGCCTTCTTTGACACCCAAAATATTATTAATACACTCTTTTTCTTC
Organism: Hamamelis virginiana; assembly: GCA_017140935.1. NCBI lineage: Eukaryota > Viridiplantae > Streptophyta > Magnoliopsida > Saxifragales > Hamamelidaceae > Hamamelis > Hamamelis virginiana. The sequence goes on along the minus strand of JAESVK010034302.1, from coordinate 3,223 downwards.
TTCAGGAATGCCAGCACAAAATAACAAACTCTTAGAGTAGCTGACCTTCAAACCAGAGAGATTTTCAAAACAGTCCAGAGAATTCTTGAGGATAGAAGCCAACTTAGTATCTCCATAAGTAAACAAAAATAAATCATCAGCGAAGCACAGATAAGGCAACTCCAGCTTACCACACCGAGAGTGGAAATTGAAATCATCAGATTTTGAAGCTTTAAAGAGAATTCTAGAAAAAATTTCCATGACTAGAACAAAGAGATAAGGGGACATGGGATCGCCTTGACGAAGACCCTTTTCACCAGCAAAAAAACCCCTCAAGATTTCCATTAAAAGCAATAGAGAACTTGGGGGAAGTAATACATGCTCTAATCCAATCAATCATTAATCTGGGGGTCCCTAAAACTTCCAACAATGCAATCAGAAAATCCCACCCAACAGAGTCATAGGCTTTCATCAAGTCCACTTTAACAGCACATCTGGGCGGCCCTTTATTGCGATGGTAGTTTTTCAAAATATCCTGAGTGAGCAGAATGTTGTCAGCAATTCTCCTTCCTTGCACAAAAGATGTTTGATTAGCACTAATCAACATAGGCAGACAAGCTTTCAACCTGTTAGAAATAATCTTGGAAATGCATTTATAAATAACATTACAACAGGAAATTGGTCTAAAGTCATTCATGGAAGAAGGGTTTGAAATTTTAGGCACCAGAGCAATAATAGTGGCATTTACTTCCCCCAAAAGCTTCCCACTTTGAAAGAACCCAAGAACAGCTTTGGTAACCTCCTCACCCACAATACCCCAACACTTTTTAAAGAAAAAGGATGAATAACCATCCGGGCCCGGGGCTTTGTCATCCTTGATAGAGAAAATGGCATCTTTAACTTCGCTTGCTGTGACTTGGGAGCTAAGGATATTAATTTGATCTTGGTCCCATTTTAAACCATCAAGACTATTCAGCTCATCATGCAGAGATAACCTGGAAGGAAGTTTAGTTCCTAAGATTCTTTGGAAATGAGATACAGCTTCAAACTTTAACCTCTCCTGGTCTACAATCTTATTTCCATTCCCATCAAGTAAACACTTAATAGAATTGTGACCATTCCTAGCTTTAACATATTTATGGAAGAAAGAAGTATTTTGGTCACCTAGCTTGAGCCACTGAATTCTGGACTTTTGTTTCATGAAGGCTTCCTCAGCACTGGACAGAGTAACAAACTTTTCCAGACACTTACTCTCCTCAGAACACATTTGGATATCAAGGGGGTTTTGGAGAGCATTAACTTGAGCATTGTGCAAATCCTCCCGTTGGACTCTTCCTCTTAGGTTGCTGAACTTGTTCAAATTCAGTTGTTTCTGAAAGGTTCTGTGAAAACCACAGACATGGATGCGCAGCGGAACAGGGTAAAAACAAAACTTTTTCATTTTCAATAAAACATCCATGTTCACAAAACCTCCAAGAACGATACAAGCATCGGATCATATATATATAAATATACAGTTAATCAAAGCATATAAAAACTCACATTGATTAAGTTCTTCGGTGTAGGAATCCTTCGAGTTTCAAACGCATGAAACCTCCAAAGCGTATCCACACGAGAGCAAGACTCCGAAAACTTCTCTAGTCTTCCACAACCCTTTGTGGCAAGCTAGAATGGAGAGGGAGAGGAAGAGAGAATTCGGCTCTTAGGGTTAGCATAGCCTAGAGTGTGTGAAACACTCATATTTATAGACTTTCTCCTCTTTGGGGGGTGTTTGGTTACTAGTGCTAGCATGACCAATCATCCTCGAATAGAATAACCCTATTCTCGGTTAGTATTGACTTTAAATCAATTAACGTTTAATTATTAAAGTCAAACAAACGCCATGATAGGATTCCCCTCTCTCAAGCTTAAGGAACTCACTTACTCTCTATTGTGTGTGACCCTTTGGGTTCACCCTAACCTAGCAGTGACAGGGACATCTCTATGTCTCCTAAAAATAGAAACTTTCTATTTTAAGGTTCAATTGGAACGATTCCAATTTTGCCCTCATTGATAACACTTTATCAATAGGCTTTCACTGGTCATGAGTGACATCTAGCAACATATCATGACATACCCTAGGTTTAGGTGAATAGCAGAACTATGTGAACCCTTCATGTTATTTAATCCTTCATCCCCTAATGTCACAGTTAAGATAATAGGTATGGTTTTAGTCAAACCCTATCTCAACCACTTGATATCTGTTCCACAAAATATAATCTCAATAAGGTAATCGCAGTGAAACTCTTTTCACTGTTTACCTATCACTCTGGCCAGAGGTTCCCTTTGAGAATTATCTTTGTGAACTTATCCTGACATTCTCTCTCATATAACTGAGAGTGATGATCCCTTATTGCACACTCATCCATCTTCATGCATAACTCATTAGAGCCAATAAGTACCGATTACAACCTGATGGTTAAGGCCGTACGAGATACTATCAAACTCTAGCAACCTATACACAAGACAGCTATGGTGTCTCAGGTCTAAGGATTACCAAATTAATGGACATAACACTAGAATATTCCTTTGACAAAACTACCATAGGAATACTCTTTGCAGATCATGTTCAGTGTACATATTCTCTAATATGCACCCACAGATTAACCTAAGTGTCACTACACTGATAGGAAAGACTACCTATCCTCCATATGAGTAGGTTTAAATCTGTGCTACTCTTCATACGGTTAATTAAATATCCACTTTAATAAACCTTTGAGTAGGAACTCTTTTAGAATAGATGTATATGAGAAATATCAGTCTCTCTATCTCAACTCTTTGAGATGCATATTTCTCTTATCATTTATTCATGGACCTTATCATATATGTGAGAACATATTAGATAAGTTATACCTTCCATATATAGATAATATGAAACTCAATATACCCTTTAGGATTGGTTTTAGGGCATACTTCTAACAGTTTCAGTCTTTTCTTCAACTCTTTAAGCTTCTGGTAGAGGACATACATAGGATAGCCTCCCACTTCCATATCCCAGACTTCTTTCACAGTAGGAAGGAACTCCTCATGGTCAGCCCAAAAGTTAAAAAATTTGAAAGGAGGCTTTCTCTTGCAAACTTGAGAACTCAACGTAACCATAGCAGCACAATGGTCAGAAAGAGATGGGGGTTTAAATTCAGCAAAAGCATTAGGGAAACAGTCAATCCAACTCTCATTAACAAGAACCCTATCAAGCTTCCTAAAA